>JBBPKI010000458.1:0-23812 GCA_038089155.1 Nevesoporus exiguus
CGTCGCACCCACGCCACCAATGCCTTCAAGTGCTGCGAGCGAAATTGCCCCACGGCGAAGCGGCTGGCCAGCCCAGATCAGCGCAGGTGCATCCAGTCAGCGACGGGGGTCGCTACCTGGGACCCAACGCGAGAGCGAGCGTACTAACCTGGACCCACCCCGACCTGCTCTTTTCCGTCCCCCTCGTGAAAGTTTTCTTCCTCAGCCCCGCAGACAACATTCCACGGCACCTTCCAGTCCAGTCATTCGCCCCACGCAGTCTCCACATCGAGACTCGGACTCCGAATCACATGCGTCGTCGTTCATGCGCCTCGCAGGCGCCTCGCTTACTTCTCTCGCTACGCCTTCGTCATCCCACTCGACGCCCAGGAGCATACCTAGGCCGCTCACGCTCAACTCGCGCGATCTCATCACGACCAGATCTTCTCGGTCACAGTCGTCGGCACATTCCGACAGTGGGGCTAGCCAATGGGGAGAGGTGTTGTCATCCAGCAAGAATCGCAACGCGCTCAAACATGAATCCGTTTCTTCCGCATCGTCACTATCGCTTTCCGATGTCATGAATAGACATACTCTTTCAAGTGGATATACACGGAGCGCGAGCACGGGTCCACGCTCGGATTACGAGTCGGACGGGTCGGTGGCAGTGAGGAGCCGGAAGGTCCCGTTGAACCGCAAATCAGTGTCGCCGATGGCTCTCGCGTCGCGGTCGCCGAATTTACCGTGGAACATACCGTCTCCAGGCGGAACACGCAGTGGAGGGCACCCGTTATCGAACGGGAGCTTGACGGCGGAGGACGTGGAGACGCCGTCCGAACGCGGGTGGCGGCATATCGACTCAGAGGAACGGGTCCGATTGAGCGCTTCGACGGTAGCCTCGACGACGGGGGGCAACCCGACGGGATTCGACTCGCCTACGACGATCGCGTCGCCGCCGATCCCGGGTACGCCGCTCATGACACCCGTGCCTGGCCCGGGCGTCGTGCATATCGTCAACGGGGGGAGCGCAGGAGGCAGAAGCGGACACGTAGCAACAAGCTCGATATCGACGCTGAGCGAGGCTGGCAGCGAAGTGCTAAACGCTGCCCCGCTGGAGCCTCCGACGCGCAGCCGGCTGCTGGCGCGGGAGAAGCCGAAGATGCCGCCGTTGCCCGCTCCGGCGACGCCCGATGATAGGGACGGGGAGACGCAGACGCTGGTTTCGTCCGAGTCGGGTTCGGAGGTATCAGTGGAGCGGACGCCAGCGGGTAAGGCGCCCGTCAAGTTACGATCGAAGCGGTACCCGCCGAGGCCTGGTAACTTGCGTTTGCGACCCGCGGAGGCGGGTGCGATACCGGTGACGGCCGAGCAGTGGACGCCCAGCCCGGGGCAACGCGGGTTGGCAGCGGTATGGTCTGGCGAGTGCGAGTTGGCGACGACGCCCAAGGCCGAGGTGGATGGCTATTTTGCAGAGATTGGAGAGGAGGATCAGGGTGCGGTGGTGTCACGGTCGTACGTGCGCAAATCGCCCGAGGGGAGACTACGCAAGGCGTCGCCAGCGGGGATTAGGGATGCGAGACACGTGAGAGATAGCGGTGCCGAGGAAGGTGACGACGAGGGGTATGACGACTTGTTGAGTGCGTATGGGAGCGAGGAGAGTCGGGAGTGAGCGGTTTGCGCCGCCAAAAAAGTATAGCTTGGTTTCCGCGAATTTACGAGCTTAGAAAGGGCTGGGAGGACCCTTTTTGCTGGCGAGAGGTTTTTTCTTTTCCTGGCCGTAGAGTACCACACTTGTGAGATCATGAATGACACGTTCCTTTACCGTATCGCTCGACTGCGACGCCACGTAGCACATGTACATGCAGGACTGTAGTAGCTATATGTCGCATACCACGACTCGAAAGTTGAAGATCATATTGTTTTACAGGGTCCACATCGATTTCCGGTACCGGAACACATATTCGTACAAACCCCATTATCTATTTTGGCATGATCAAGCGTCCTCCCAGATGCTGACGGCGAGGTCCTTGACGAGCTGCAGCTTTCTCTTCATGTCGTCCGCGTTCAACAAGTTACCCTCCTCGTGCGACGCGAAACCACACTGGGGTGAGACGCTGATGCGCTGTAACGCTTCTTCCGCCGTCTCTCCGGGGCCACTCGCGACGATCCGAGCAGCCTCGAACACACGTTCCCTGAGCGCCGTCTTGTCTTCAAGCTCCGGGAACTTGCTCGTGATGAGACCAAGAACGACCGATTTGTGTTTCGGGAGGTGTTTCAGGGGCTCGAACGTGCCTACATGTGCGTGTCGGTCAGCTCGGTGACAGTAAAAAAAAAAGGGAAGAATCGGTTAGAAGGACGCACCGGCACGGGCGGTGTCGTACTCGAGGTAATAGCAGTCCACGTTCACCTCGTTGAACAGTTTCACCGCGATCGCGTCGTATCCTCCCTCGGAGAAATGGATCGAGTGCCTAAAGTTTCCTCGGCAGAGGTGCAGGCCCACCGTCATGTCCTTTGGACGCGTTGCAAGGCAGTTGTTGTACAGCCGGATGTAGGCATCGAGGAGGGCATCGGGGTCGTCCCCTTCGTCTTTCAGCCCCTTGAGCATGGAGACATCACAAAAATAGGCGAGAAGTGGATCGTCGATCTGGACGTTGCGGCAGCCGGCCTCATACAGGACCTCAAGCTCTTGCCGGTAGGCAGCGGCGATGTCATTGAAGTAAGCTTCGCGATCAGGGTACACTCCAGACTTGAACGCGTAATTTCCTGCAGGGATCAGGTCCCGTGAGTTGCTAAAAATGTTGGGGGGTGAGGAACGCGCACCGTGACGTAGATGGAACCACTCGGGGGCTGCCAGGGTCAACTTGATGTTTTTGACCTCGTCGGGATGGACGAACGCTTTAAGTGCTTCAAACTGGGGTTTATAGCCGGACTTGACATATCTGATCTTGCTCGTGCATAGCGTCGTGGATGCTGGCTTGGTGTCTGGAGAGTAGGGTCAACGTTGGGAACTCCCGGGTGCGTGGACGTGCACTTACTGTTGGCAACGAACGCTTGAATATCAGGAACATAGAGCTGTCATGTGATGTTATCGCACACGCGGAAGATGGGTTGCTAGGTAAATTACCTTGAAAATTTCCAAGGGAGGGTTTTCGACGTCTTTGAGAGACATCAGGTCTGGACTCGCACCAACTTCTCCGCAGTGCAAACATACCTTCGAAGCCTTCGAGATATTCAAAGAATCCATCGTAGAACCTTGTTCATGGTCAGCTACAGAGTATGTACATGCACCACGACGATACGAACATGTGTCGTCTAAAGTAGATGTCAGCGTATGTTTTATTTATGTGATCCGTTCACCAACCTGTATTCGCCGTCTGTAAAGCTTTTAATGCCAACTTCCCGCTGCATGTTGACTGCGTCTATGATGGCCCGGTCTTCGAGCTCACGTAGCTGCTCCTGGGTGACCTCTTTTTTGTCATATTTCCTCCTCGCTTCAAGGAGATAATCTGGACGGAGCAGGGAACCAATATGCTCAGCACGGAAAGGAGGGTTCTGCTTGGTAGTCGCCATGCTTAGAGAAATGTGCACAGAGGGATCGGATGGCAGGTGAATGGTGACAGGTTCCAGTACCACAGACACATTTTATATGTGGTTCAAAGGTTCACCCGGGCAAGATAACAGCGGAAAAACAGAGTACCCTGGAGTAATTATCAGTGTAAGTCGGGAGTTCCAGTAGATACTTAACTAAGCGCTAGCTTACGTAATGACTCAGCACTCCAAGCCTCGTCGGTACTCCGGCCAGCGACCCTCGGTGGTGGTGTCGTCTCCGCCTTGTCGTGCTGCGGCGATCGGTCTAATAGCCAAGACTCTTGCATTACCCAGCACACGGGTAATAAATCACAGGTGATCTCCGTCAGGAGCTAGAAGGCTTCTCATCGACAGTAGTCCGTGAAAATTATCATGCCTGAGTAATTGAAAGGACTTACTGCGCCTGATAGTTGACTCAGCACCAGCAACTTTCGAACGAAATGAGAAATCACACCCTTGAAACGCTGACACTGGTTGGAGTGGCACCTGACGAAACCACTGCTTGACATGGTCTAACCATTCGCAGAGTTGGCACCGTAACAGAGGTTCCAAAATAGGACCATTCTTGGACCGTCGTCATTGGACGCCTTCCCACAATTTATATATGCGTCCATTTGTTCTCACTAGGTCGGCGGCCTGCGACCCTATCCGTTAAGTTGGAACATAGGCGGTGGCATCTCGACCCAGAGCAATGGCTGCATCATTCAAACACTTCGGGGATTTGACACATCCATCGACTGTCACCGCTGCCAGTCCCGAGTAAGCTAAGCGGCAGACGCCACCTGTCCGCGCAGATCGTATATGGAGAGAGTGCGGGTTGAGGTGAACATGCGAGGACGAGTTTGATATCGATGACAACCTTCGTACTCAATCCTCTAGAACGAACTCCGCGAGCGCAGGGGAAGATTTACGGGAACTGTTCAGCATGAATCAATGAGGCTTGAATATGAATTGCGGTAGAGGGCCTTTGTTATGCCGTCCGACCGCAATGCTGCGTACTGTAGTTACATACATACGTACATACAAGTCGGTTTAAACACACTTTTTACGGGATACATAATATACCTTGAGTTCTGGAACAGAGATATTCAAATGACAGACAAGCATTGGAGTCACGCGTCCGCCCAGATGCTGGTGGCGAGGTCCTTGACGAGCTGCAACTTTTTCTTCATGTCGTCCGCGCTCAGCAGGTTACCCTCCTCGTGCGAGGCAAAACCACACTGGGGTGAAACGCTGATACGTTGTAGCGCTTCTTCCGCCGTCTCTCCCGTACCGCTTGCGACGATCCGAGCAGCCTCGAACACACGTTCCCTGAGAGCCACCTTGTCTTCTAGCTCTGGGAACTTGCTCGTAATGAGACCGAGGACGACCGATCTGTGTTTCGGGAGGTGTTTCAGGGGGTCGAACGTGCCTGCATGTCGACCCAGTCACGTCGATGACGCCAAGGGGAGAAGAGACGTACCAGCGCGGGCGGTGTCATATTCGAGATAAAAGCTGTCCACGTTCACTCCATTGAACAGCTTCACTGCAATTGCGTCGTATCCTCCCTCCGAGAAATGGACTGAGTGCCTAAAGTTCCCTCTGCAGAGGTGCAACCCGACTGTCACGTCCTTCGGATGCGTGGCAAGGCAATTGTTGTACAGCCGGATGTACGCATCGAGGAGCGCTTCGCGGTCCTCGCCTTCATCCTTTAGTCCCTTGAGCACTGAGATATCGCAAAAGCAGGTGAGAAACGGATCGTCAATTTGGACGTTGCGGCAGCCAGCAGTGTACAGCACATCGAGCTCCTGCCGGTAGGCAGCTGCGATGTCGTTGAAGTAAGCTTCGCGGTCAGGGTACACCCCAGATTTAAACGCGTGGTCTCCTATCAGTGATTGGTCTTGTGAGGATGCGTCAGGCTATTAGAGGGGATGGAGGGTGCACCGTGACGTAGATGGAACCACTCGGGGGCTACGATAGCCAGTTTAATATCTTTGACTTCGTCAGGATGGACGAGCACTCTCAGCGCTTCGAATTGTGGTTTATACCCAGACCTGACGTATCTAATCTTGCCCGAGCATAACTTCGTCGGTGGTGGTTTGTTGTCTGTGGAATACTCTTAACTGTGGGTTTTCCAGAATGCAAATGTATACACCTACTCTTAGCAACAAAATCTTGTATACTAGGAAGGTAGAGCTGTTATGTGATCTCATCGCAAGAATGAAATGCGTGGTTTGACTGGCAAATTACCCTGAAAATTTCCAGAGGTGGATTTTCAATGTCTTCGACTGACATCAGCTTTGGTGTCGCGAAAGCTTATCTGCGAGATGGACGCGCCTTCGAGGCCTTCGAGATATTCAAAGAATCCCTCACAGAATCTTGTCGATGATCAGCTCCAGACTATACATGTGCATTACAGCGATACAAACATGTGCCGCCTAGATAGACGTCACTACGGAGTTCGGCCACGTAACCTGCTCACTAGCCTGTATTCACCATCTGTAAAGCTTTTAATGCCGACTTCCCGCTGCATGTCGAGCGCATCTACGATGGCCCGGTCTTCGAGCTCACGTAGCTGCTCCTTGGTGACCTCTTTCTTGTCATATTTCCTCCTCGCTTCCAGGAGGTAGTCTGGACGAAGCAGGGAACCGATATGCTCAGCACGGAAAGGGGGGTTCTGCTTCGGTGTCACCATGTTCAAAGAAGTGAAACCAAGATGTCGGACGATAACATGATGACATCAATGCTAGTGTGGCATTTTGTACGTCGTTAAATCTCCGCTGATGGCGCCGTCTCTGCCATGTCACACTGCGTGCCGTGATCAGTCTAATAACCCAATTACAGTACCCCACCCAGCGCGCAACAAGTACTCACAAGTGATCTTGTTCTGGAGCTGGAACATCATCTTTCGTTGACATGATTCGCGAGATTGCAATAAGTTGCTGTAGAAAGAGCTTGCCGAGTCCTGGTAGTTGACTCAGTACTGTCAGAGAGAACAATGATAGGGAAGAGAGTGAGGCCGATCGAGATGAGTAAAGAAAGCTTGAAAGTGGGTAAAGTAGCTCACCTCCAGTCTAGTAGGCCAATCAGCCAAGGGGGAAGGAATGCGGTGTCCGAAAAAGGAAATACAATGAATGTAGGTAAGCAATATCAAAGTGTTCCGGGCAACTCAGGAGTTGATTCCTATAGCCACATTCATAGTACAGTTCACCTGTGGTCTTGGCATGGTTAATGGTCGATATATTGACCGAAAATTGTTAAATCGCATGAGACTCGGGAACTGCCGGCGGGGACTTTGGTTGGAAGGCGAGGTAGCTACATGCGTAATATGCAGACAGTTGCACGCGCAAGGTTACCGCGAGCATCTGTCCGATCCACACGTACGTACTGTTCTGGCCAGAGAAGTGAGCGAGACCAAGACAATCCGAGATATAGGACCCTTTTCTTTTTTTCGAAAAACCTAGGTTCATTGAATAGCAGGGATTCATCCAACCTGTCAGCCATTAAAGCAAAGACGAAAACCTCTCTTTCAAGGTGGAGGTGCCAGTGCATTGCAGCTCCCACAAGGTAAGACCTGTCCCCTACGGGACCGGAAATACTACTAGTAAGTATAGCGGCGACTGTTCTCCAATGGCGCATTCGCCGGAGCGAAGGGGCCTTCTAAGCCCTGATAGTTGACTCACCACCAGTGAATTTCTGAAACGAAATGGGAAAATATGCCTACGTTGGCGGTCGCGATTGAGTAGAGCGTACAGCACTTCTCGAACCATCATCGTGGCACGAAGCCTGACATCGGGAGAGGGGGCCAAAGCTAGGAATGTACTGTCTGAGTGTGCGTATATTCGCTCTCAGACCGACAACCTCGTCCGATGAATGAAAGTGATGAAGCAACCCATTGTTCTGCCATAGGTTGAGAATAGTTTTACTTCCGTGATTTTACCCAGCCGTTTTACCCGCTTCGAGACCAATGAAGACGGAGACCTCCGTGAGACGCTAGCTCCGAACGACCTGAGACGTATAGTCACAAGGCTACGAAACGAGGGTCCTGATCCTGTCGCAAGAGAATCAATCCAGCCGAGCGAGAATCAAATGCATCCAGCCTTGTAGAAACATGTTGCTTACAGGCAGCCCTCGCGATGAAACGTCTTGGTACACCGTGGATGTCGTGAGAGAACGAATATCATACCATGGGTAACGAGGTTCGGTTTGCGAAAGTGCGTAGAAATGTCATCAGATCTTGAGCAACGGTGAGACGATTCGAGATCTGCTCGCGACGTCGATCCGTACTGTACCACACAGCCTAGAGAGCAGGTTTGCGGAGCTCAATGACGCATCATCAGTAACCGCCGCCGATTTCTCCTCTAGTCCCTCTCCCCCTCCTACTTCCTCTTGCATCTCGCCATGCCTTCTTCCATTCATGCGTCAACGATGCTTTGTCATTTTCCCACCGTTCACGGATGGATTTGGGGGTATCTTCAGGTGAGCGAGTGAATGCAATACTTGACGGAAGGTGGCGCGGACCCCGAACTCGCGTTGACGGTGAAAACAAGAAACACGATGAGGTAGCACGCTGATTGGTTGTAGTTGTGAGGCCAGAGGAAGGAGAATATGGGTGTGGGAGCGAATCTGACGTCGGGAAAAGTAAGGGAAGTGAAGGATCGAGCATCACTCGAGAGCTCGCTCTCGTCGTTGATTTTGTAATGGGGATCTCCACAACTCGAGGTATCGATGAAATCGGTTGAGACGTATGGCTATTTTCTTGGGATGCACCGGACGGCGCACTAAGTCCAAGAATGTCGGTGTCGAGCTCAAGGTCAAGGTCAAAGTGATCGACAAGAGAAAATGGCACTAGAAATACCAAAGACCCCTCAGAAATAAAACCTGGATGGAATAAGACATTTGACAAACCATCTTCCTTGGGTGCAAACAGAGCTTTGAGGTTTGTTCGCGAGGCGGGTTCCGTTTTTTGCGCCGACGCCTCGGCGCTAACTGGCGAACTATACTCCATTTCAACGTCACAGTCACGCGCTGCTTCCGTATCCACTTCAGCCTCATTGCTAAAACATACAATACCTTCTGGTGACTTTGCCTTGCTTTTACCCTTGTCCTGCTTGATGCTTTTGCTTCTCTCTCCAGTATGGTGGAACACAATTTCAATATCACCTTCTCCATCAACATGCATGTCTTCGCTCCTCATCTCATCGTCCTCCACACCTCTGATTTCATCGACACTTTCTCTTCCATCCCAATCTTCCCTGTCCCCGAACATCTGACCAAGCATTGCCAGTGCAGCATTCGCTTCGTCACGTATATTGATGAACTCTGTTGCTTCGTGTATTCGTGAAGAGCTCTGTAGAGCGGCTGCCGGAGAGCGTCGAGCACTTGAAACGGCGCGTGCAGAATCTTGACTGAGCTGAGGTTTAGGCTGGGCCGGAGTAGAGAAGACATCACTATCCGTGCCACCTTTGTCTGTTTCTTCCCCCTCGTCTTTACCTACCATGGTGCTCTTCCCAGTACTAGGGGATTCAAGTACCTCTTTCGAGACAGGCAGCTGTACGGGAACGGCATCTAAGAACACGCCTCTGAGATACACCGAGTCCCACTTCGTGGGATCTATGAGGCGTCGACGCGCTCGCACTGGCGGGGGCTTGATCCGTTTCTTCACCTTTCCATTCATGCTCTTCACCTTTGAAGCGTTGAGGTCGCTACGTATCGGCTCCAGGGGTCGTTCTGGCCTCATTCGCATCGGACGAACGACACGTCCGGAAGGGGTAACGATCCATCCTGGAGTGGAGGCGGCAGCGGCGGCAGAGAGTGGCGTCAGCGGAATGGTGGGAGAGGGACTGCCATGGTTACGGGAATGTGTTCGTCTTGGTCGAATAGGTCGTGGTGGTTGGGAGTTGAATCGGGCGAGTCTGGGTCAGCCGGTTGCTTGAGCATGCGCGAGGTCGATCGACGAAACATGCTCACCGCTCCCGGAAGTCAGGTTTCGCTTCACCAATGCGAAGCTTGGCTCCTTTCCACGTCGACCCACTGAGTACGTTCAAACCTATTTCGAACGTGTAAGAATCTAGTTCTAAAATATAGCGATGCAAGTTGATCTTACGTCCAGAAAAATCCAGACGTAAAAGAGAAATGAAACTCACACCTTGCCAACTCCTTTGCGCCAATTTCCATTGTCACAAAACCGAATTTTCTTGGATCGCCAAGGGCATCGCGGGCACCAAAACCGTTCATGGCCGTGACCTTCCCAAACGAAGATAAACGACGCTCGAGGTCTGCTTGTGTTATCGACGGCGTAAGCCCAGAAACGTGGAGCCGTTTCGTGAGCAATGGCTCAGACATGTTGCTGTAACAGCACAAAGGTGTCCAAAGGAGACTGGCCTAGGCATATCTTGGAGACTTGGCTAAGTGCTTACACTATCACAAAAATAAACCCGGAAATAAGTTATCCCTGAACGGCGTCATGTCAGGACCCATCTCCCTAGATGAAGAGGTTCGGTTGTACGCTACGAACGCAGAACGAGAGAAATACTCTCTCCTTGCTACGCTGTTTGGGATAATAGTCGCCCTGGACTACCTCGAGCGCGCGTACGTCCGCGATGCGCTCACAGCAGCCGAGTGAGTCCTTTCTCGTCAATGGGTTACGAAGATTGTGTGCTGAGGTCCATATTTGTGAGAGAGATATTCGCCAGCGTGTACGAGGCTGCTGTCTCAGTATATGACAATGCTGAAGCTCGTCAAAGACTCCGTACCCTCGATCGAGCAGTTCATGACGCGTTATCGGGTAGGTACACAACTATCGTCCCACTCGTTCGATCCAAGCGTTCTCCAGATGGATGCTCCAGCTGCGTTACATCGTATTAAAGTTGGCGTGCCGGCGACGGTAGAGCACTCGAGCGAAGCTGGCCCAGAGACTGGCAAGTGGATCGCTGAGACGACTCAGGTGCGCGTCCTCGGTAGTGCATATTACGAGGCTTATTTGATCCGTTCTCCTACAGAATTTCATCACTTTCATGGACGCCCTGAAGTTGCGTCTCCGTGCCAAGGACCAGCTTCACCCCATCCTGCAAGAGCTCGTCACAGGTTATGCCAGATTCAAGGGCAGTAAGGATTGGGAGGGAAGGAGCCGGATGGTCAGCTGGTAAGGCATATCACTTTGATTGTCTTCGTCGCATGATCCATGGGTAGGTTGATCACGCTGAATGGCATGAAAGCCTCAGAGGAAATCACAGAGGAGCAGTCGAGACAGGTCAATCATCTTCCATGCTCACTATTTATTTTCGCTGATCCATTCTTGCAGCTTCTATTCGATGTCGATCATGCCTATGCCGAATTCTTTCGTAGTTTAAGCGGATCGAAAAGCGACTGGACTTGACGTGTCTTTGGACGTTGTCGCTGCTCAGTCGTGTAACATATTTCAGTCTCTTTCTGGGTAGACGTTTTGCGTGGTCACTCCTGTAGCATCACAACGCTCCTTCTGGCTACTCGCAATATCCTACGCTTTTCGGCTTGGGCTGGATTCGTGTCGGTTAGATGTCCACTCGTCGATGTACTGTGGCTTTGGTGGCTACAAATGTGACCCGTAGCTCGCAGGAAACGGTCCCAAAAATGACTAGTTTCCGCAGAAAGGAATCCATAAGAGACAGTAGAACAAATATTTCGACAGGGTAGATCAAGTTATCGCCGTTGATATGCGGGCTTGCCTGGAAATGGCGCCTCTGGTTTCGGTCCACAGTAAATGTTAGGCCCGTGGCAAGTAGCCAGGTGAGTGCATCGAAACAGGTCCAGCGCCTACTTGTTCCCTGCCGCATTCAACTCTCTTTGAGCCTACGCCGCTTCCCTAGCCTACTATGATCAGCGGCAGCGCTCTTGCGTTTAACGCTCTCCACTAGACTCTGCAAACTGCGGCCGCCCTGCTGCGTGGAGTTTTGACGACGTACAGGATGGTCAGAGCGAGAGTCGCTCTTTTGCCGTTTCGAACGCTCGTCGAGAAGCGCCGCCATGCTTTTGGTCTTTTTAAATCTGGAGGCGACGTCAACGCCAGCATGCAAGTACCACCAAAGATGTGACTTACTGAGGGTTAGTAGGGTCGATTGCGAACCGGTAGTCCTCATGAATCGCAGCGAATCGATCATCTTTGACATCAATGACGAAGTCATCCTGGGTCTCCCCTGGTCCGTCGTCCGTATCGCCTTTGTCACGTTTCTTGGACTTGTGTCTGGACTTTTTGTTCTTGGCCTGCTTCTCTGCCTTGAGCACGGCTTTCATATCGAAATGTGTGGGTTCGCCGTTGAAGTTATCAGATGCTGCCAGCAAAGCCAGTTCGGCCTTGGACGACTCAGCGGGTCTCTCAAGCCTCTTGGACTCTTTCTCATATTGGTTAGGGGATGGTTCCTCTTCTTCGACCTGTTGACTATCGCTCTCAACGCCAAAGAACTCATCGTCCAGGCTTGACCTGGTGGGATTCTTCGTCGTCGATATACCATCGTCGTCCCCCTCCGTTCCCTTCCTAGCCTCGTTTTTCTTTTTCTTCCTCTTTTCCTTCTGCTTCCTCTGATACCTTTCGAGCGTATTTTCGTCTTCCGGGTCCTTCGCCTCGCTGAGACCGGGCATGAAAGTAACCTCCATGTCAACGTCGCTATTTTCCCTTCCTCCTGCTTTGCTTGCCCTGTTGTCGAACGCGTTGCCCCATCCCTCTGGCATTTCATTATCGTTTCCGCCAAGGAGGAGCGTCCTAAGTCTGTCTCGTTCGGCCTTTTTGGAGCTCCTGTTCTCATCTCTCGTCTTATGTACTGTAGTCTTCCTAGACTCTCCCCCACCATCGCCCTCACCGTCGGAGTCTTCCTCGGAAGACGAGGAAGAAGCTATGTACGCACGGAAGTCGGCTTCCTCGATTTCTTTCTTTGTCAGCTGGCGACGCAGGACGTGGTTCCGTTCCGGGTCATCTTCGTCCCACGTGAGCTTCACTTTCGAGTGGCGGAGAGCCTAGCACCAGCTTAGTCGAACGGTAGAGAAAGACCTACATCGGGCTTACGCACGTCGGTGACGAATTCTACTGCCCTGTAAGGAGTATCTGAGGGCTGGACGGCTTCATCTCTGGATATCGTGCGATCTGAGTTAGTGACTCCGTCGACTTGGAAGAGCGAAGGGCGAGATACCGAGGTTCACTGTCAAACATCATATCATCCGGAACGAAGCTAAGGTCGAACACGTTCGCGGATCTTTCTAGCTCTGTTCCCTCAAGCTCATTGAATATGTGAGCAGCAGCCTCTAGCGTATCGCATTCGACGATGGCGTAGTAATAACTGTGCTTAGCGCTCGTCAACCGTGTTGCCCGCAGAGAAACAAAGGTAGATGCGAGATAAGAAGCACATAGATGTGGAACGTACCGCAAGCGCTCTAATTGATACTTTCTCAGAGTATCCTCGTCGTAATCCGCTTCGTCGCCTGTCTCAAAGATCGTCTTCTCGTTAATTTCTTCATCCCCCGCCGTTTTCTTTTTCTTCCTAAAGAGCCCTGTGGGCGGGCCTTCCTTCTCTTCCTTGGCCATCCTCTTCTTTCCAAATTCACTTGGATAAACGCGCACACTGAGTATTCTCCCCCGGGCTACGTTCACTCCCCCTTTGCTCGCCGAGGTCATCGCTTGGTTGATATGTGAGGCAGAGGAAGGCGCAAGAGATGCAGTGGGAGACACGAGCGACGAAAAGATCTTGTACAAGTGAACAGCACGGACGTAGTCCCAGTCGATGTTGACCACCGCCAACCTCCTCGTTTGCTCGACATCGGCAGCACCTTCTCGTTCCGGAGCGATCTTGGCGTACTCGGTGACCTGTGCGTCGAGGGTAGCGATCGTGTTTTCATCAAGGTCGATTTCGGCGTCTTCGTCGTCCTCTTCCAATTGCTTGGGTCCAGCGCCAAGGGAGACGAAACCGCCTTCATCGCTGTCGCTGCCGCTCCCATCTGTCGGGGGACTGCGCAGGGGTGGATCTCCATCTTCTCCTTCTTCGTCCGACGACTCCATGAGAACAGCACCACGCGCATAGTCGATGATAGTCGGCGCCACGGCGGCGTCCTCCCCACCATCTTCCTCCTCGTCGAGCCTGTAAAACCGTCTTAGTTCATCCTTTTCCTGCGTTTCTGACACCCTTCGTCCATATTTGTCGACTCGTGCTGTCGTTGATGGACATCCGCGAGGAGGTAGTTAATGCTCAGCGGGTGGTCGATGGGAGGCTGAACGGGTCATACGCACTTGTGGTTCGCTTTGCGCCCTTCTTTTTTTTATCCTTTTCTTCGTCTCCCAAGAGATCTTTGAAGCGATCATCTAGAACGACTTTGGAGCGGTGCTTTTTAGGGCGACGGAACCGAGGGTCTGTTTTGAGGCTGGCGAAGCGGGTGTCCGACATAGATGATACCGGCATCTGGAGCCTCCCGCGGCTAAGTACTTTCGCTAGCTGGTCACTGGGTCGTAGTATTTTAGTAGAGAAGAGAAACACGAGCGCGCGTTCAACACAAGGTTACACGACTGAGGTGGGCTAGTTAACCTTTACATTTACTTACTCGAGCTTACCTGTATGTAGTTTGTCTCTTGACAGCCGTCGTGCTCTCCTATTTCTCGCGCATATATTCTATCATGCAGTATACGTGATACGCATTGTCCGTCGACGTCGTTCCTCCCTCCGTCTCTTAAGAAGGGCAAGGCGAACATATCCCTAGAGGACCAAGGCCCTTCCAAAGTCCCTCCTACATTTACCCAGCCAAAAAAATCAACAGCGCCGGCCGTAGACATTTTCTCCCTCGGTCCAAGCATGACCTCCGCCAGGTCAAACATCAACACCATCAACATCCTCTGCGCCCACCGTCACGAGTGCACCGTTGGCCTCTGGGTGTAGATCTGGATCGTCTTTCATATCTTCTGCACCCCTCGTCTCGAGCTTTCGACCACCCTCGCCCACGTTGGACGACCCCTACCCCGGGTACTACCAACTTCCCTCTGGCGCATACGCCCCCTTCGACGCCGACTACTACGCTTCCTACGTCAACAAATGGAAGGAAGAATACGAAAGACCCATTCGCGCGCTGGAGAAGGCACAGAAGCGGACGGCGCTCAGGCGGTCGATATGGGTGCGGAGATGGAGAAGGCGCGTAGGGAGATCAAGGAGCGCGAGGATAGGAAGGCGTTGACGATGGACAAGGCGGGCAAGGATGAGAACGGCGAGCCGGTAATGCCTAGGATGAACGTGAAGGATGCCAAGTTGGGCGTGGTAGCACGGTCGAGGCACCAGCTGACGACGTTGCTAACGGAGGCGTACTTGAACCTGGAAGCGCTGGAAGAGAAGATCGCGCAGGGCCGGAGGAAAAGTTCGTCCGTCTTATCAACGCCCTCGGTCACTGTTTCCCCCCGGCCACGTTCAAATGGAAGCCAAGTAGTGGGCTCACGACCAGGGCCGAACTGTCCGAGTTGTAAGCATGACAAGTCCATGGCGTAGTGAGATCGAGATAACAAACCGCATAGATCCGCTCGTCGTGGAACGCGTTGGAGGCGCTTGCAGAATGTATTGGTGGTCCAAGGAAATTGCCCGATGATCTTCCAGGATGTCTCACGAGACGTTCCCGCACTACCGGGCAATAAGAGAGCCCGACCCCATGTCATGTGCTACCTGCAGCGCGAGTACCATTTGACCTGTCCCGTATGCACCGGGCTTGCATGACTAGAATGGAGCTACGAGACCGCATGCCTAGAGAATGACACCACACACGATGGCGGCGAGGGGGAGGGATGAATATGAAAGGGCCAAGATCGCGATAAACGAGAGAAGAGGGGGCGTCGAAGGATATCATATCGTATAGCAGATTAGACTTGCAAGTGTTTGAACACAAGTTGCGGTGTGGACACCTATGGAAAAAGCAGTGTCGCCTCGGTTTAAGAAAAGGCGATAGGGCGTGCGCAATCGATGAAGGGCAACGGGGATAGGACGCACGCGTAGTTCCTCGTTCCTTCCATCTATCGTTCTCCTACAATGACTCCACCATCAACGGTGACCGGTGCGTAGCAGTAGAGTGGTGTTGTGTTTGGACTCACCATCGGGCAAGAGCGCCCCCTTTCCACCGGACCCCAGCTTGGTTGCGATCTACGAGCAATGGCATTCTCCGCGAATGGCGTGTATCTCGTGAGCGGCCACTGGGACCCGGGCCAGATTCAAGTGTGGCGGGTAGAAGACAGAAAACTGATGGCAACGATGGAAGCAAAGGGTATTTTGTGTCTCGCTGTGTCCCAGGACGGGAGGTGGATCGCCGCAGGGACGTGTTGTTCCTCTACGTTTTTGTGGGACACCACGACACACGAACGAGTCCTCGCACACAAGGAAGCCGGGTTTGCGAACATCTATGGCGTCGATTTCTCGCCGGACTCGACCCAGTTCGTCTCTGCGTCGGGGAACAATATAGCTACGGTTTGGGATCTCGAGACACGCAAACCAACGCTGATACTCCGCCACGGGAGTCAAGTAACTTCAGTCAAGTACTCGCCGCAAGGGGACAGAATCGCCACAGCCATATTTGAGAATCAATCCGTTCGAGTCTGGGACAGCAACGACGGCACGTTACTCGTCGACATATCAGTTCAAGTAACACCGGACTACAACACTGGCCTCCTTTGGTTCAATAACCACATCTTTATCGTGGCCAATCGGGAAATCAAGGAACTCGATGCATCCGCTGGATCAATATTATCGCGATGGTCAGTTGCCAACGCCGATAGTCACTCGTGCATTGCCCTACCGAAACACGGTCAATTCATCGCATACTCTACAAAGTGTACAGTCACACTCTGGGACACTTCGGCGCACGTCCAGATTGGTCAGTTCAGGCATCCGCAAGATATCTTTTCAATCGCCATCTCACCAGATGGCCGGGAGATTGCCTTTGGTGGAAGAAACGGAAGAATCAAGGTTGAGGATCTGCCTTGCGTTGCTGTAAGCACCGAGTATTGTTGTCGGGTCCGGCACATCCGAATGATTCGACAGGCACCTGCTCGCGAGCAGGGACAACAAGACGAACACCATTTGACATCAAGCAGCCATGACGACCCTCTACCCGACTCCACGGTAGGACGTCGTCGTCACAGCCCGCGTTGTATTGACTCCACTGTTCATCCCTTTAGGAAGAGCCTTGTATCGCTGTAAGTAGCTTGTTTTGTGAGATGGTACCGTATCACATCAATTGTATTACTCCACACAGGGCGCGATCTCGCCCCCCTCTTTCCGTGAACCCGACCTGCCAATAGATCCCCGCGTCCTCGAATTGTGGAAGCGAGGTCAACTGGAAAACGCAGAGGCGCTATTAACGACAGCGATTGGCTCGTCTGAGAATCGAACCCACCGTGCGTTCGCTAGTCGAGCCCTCGTTCGGGCCCGTTTACGAAAGTGGAACTTGACACTCGTCGATGCGGAGAAGGTATTTACCATTCTGCTCTTATGCACGACGATGATATCAATCAACATCAAGGCCATCAGTATTCAACCATCCGTCATCGGGTACATTGCAAAAGGTCTAGCGCATGTCGGCGATGGAGAGAAACACAAGGGCTACCGGGCCTGCGACATCGCGTTCGAACACCTTCATCCCTCTTACGTCACGTTTCTCCTTGTCGTCAAGGTCCGTATTTCCAAAGTTGTGCGCCTTTCAGATACTCATGGTCCTTAGGCGATCCTCATCTTTCTGGCTGACGAGCAGGTGGATGCGATATCGCGCATGGACGACATTATTGCTACGGTCCCCTCGGATTCGGCGTGCTATGTAGTCCAGGCCCGTGCATGATATACTGCCACGTGGAGAATATCCCCGCTGACGTTTCTGGCAGGCCTACATGCACCTTCTTGTCGGAAACTCATATATGGAGAGCAGCAACTATGAGGGGGCGATAGAGTCATTCGAGCATGCTCGAGCCAAACTACGACCCTTCTCGAGTCGATCGCTCCTTTTGGTCTCACTGGCAAGTAGCCTAACAGGGACATCGTGACATATTGATATCGCTCACCATCGCTGGCAGATATCCGGATGGAAGTTTGATAGTCTCAACGTCACGATACGACAACGTCTTTGTGAGGCGCTGTATTCAGCGGGTCGTACGATGGATGCAATCGAGTGTCTCTATCGACTGACGAGTGAATTGGGAGAGGAGACGAACTTGCAACGCGAGCATCACGAGTGGGTCCTTGGCAAGTGGTCGCGCTTCGTGTAGTATCGTCGCTGACATGATGACTCTGTCAGAATTCAAGCAACGCTTCCTCAGGAAACTAGAGCATTCTGGAGACACTGCGATGGACGCCAAGCAGTATGACAAGGCTATGTCCCACTATTCGACTGCATTGTCTCTCGATCCTCCCTCTCCTCAAAGGATTCTTATCAAGCGAAGCAAGGCCTATTTAGCATCCGGGTTATGGCAGCAGGCTCTAGACGACGCAAGCCGGGTACATAATTTTACCTCGCTCGGGATGAGGGTGTTGATGTGTGGCGATCAGGTGATCACGGTTGACTCGTCGTCGCCTTGGGGCTACGAGATGAAGCATGCGGCATTACACAAGGCGGGGGAGTACGATGAGGCGATCAACGCGTTTGAAGTGATGCTCTCAAAATTTGAGCAGTCACCTGATCTAGAGGTCCAACGTGAGTTTGTACCCTTGTTACGTGATAAACATGCCGTCTTCACATGATTCAACAGGTCTTGGTGATCGATACATCCGGCCATCGAGCACGCGAGCGACGATCCGTAAACTCGTCCACAAGACCACTCGTCGTCTACCACGCGAGCTCATCAACACGACCAGCGGGCGTCTGTACAGTAGAGGAGAGCTGTCATCTACGTTTGAATCCTCGGCGATCTGTCAAGAACTGGTGTCATCGATGACGACGCGTATCGACTATGTGCGGATCAAGCGTGAAATACGACAGCATTTCCGATACGTGATGCTATCGCACAAGTGGGAAGACAACGAGCCATCGTTTCAGCAGGTGATGGACATCTCGGTGTATGACCTGGCTCAATCCCCGACTCACGACAAGCTGCAAACATTTTGCGCTATCGTTCGAGATGGTGGATTTGCCTGGGCATGGAGTGATACTTGCTGTATCAATAAATCAAACTCTTTCGTACTCCAAGAAGCCCTGGTGGCAATGTTCAAGTGGTACCAGGGATCGGCACTAACAATTGTTTACCTCCGTGGTGTCCTCTCCCTATCCCAACTGGGCGCTCTGATGAGAAGCATATGGAATACACGTGCCTGGACGCTTCAGGAGTATATTGCTGCAAAGGTGGTCCTGTTCTACACCGAAGACTGGAATCTCTACCTCGATCTCCGGGTATCGAACCATAAGGAGTCACGAGAAGTGATTTCGGAGATGGAGGAAGCCACTGGAGTGCCCGTGGAAGAATTGATGGCGCTTCATCCTGGGTTAACTAACCTTCGGGAGAAGTTGCGTCTGGCGTCGACGAGGCAGACCACATTGGTGGAAGACGAAGCATACTCATTACTCGGCATCTTTTCAGCTTCAGGTATACCTGCGATCTACGGCGAAGGGGAGGGTGCGCTAGGACGTCTATTAGCAAATGTTCTCACGAGATCTGGGGATGTCGGTATTCTTGCGTGGACTGGCGAGTCTGGCCCTTTCAACACTTGTCTTCCCGCCCATATCTCTGTGTTCAATGGGCCGGTGACATCACACCTCCCCCTGCGGCTCCAGGACACCGAGATGGAAATGATCATTGCCTCCTCGCAAGCTTCTTCATTCGACCTCGAAACTGCACTGAGGCTGTACGATCGTCTCCGGGAGCTTCCTACACCTCGGTTTGCGGAGAGTCGAATGACACTTGCTTGCATCACATTCCGACTGCCGCGCCTGTCATTATACCGAATGGCAGGACCACTTCGTACTTATCGCGTCAACACTGATCCATTTGGGATGGTGGAAATCAAGACGAAATATGACCTTACTCGGTTCGGGACATTGTACCTCATCCATCCCTGGTTAGGGAGCCTCTTGGAGCACGGTGATGCACATAGCGGTGCCTACGAAGAGGACAATGTCATGCCACCTCCATCGCCTGGTCCAGATGATGAAGAAATAGGTGACGAAGTGATTTATGACGACGCTACGATCGACGATGCTGAACTCGACGATTTTCCGCCGCCTGCTGAACATCCATCACCACCGCCCTCTTCTCCCGTCCAAATGGCACCCATGGATAGGGAGACGCGGGCCCGACGGGTCGCTGCTCGTCTCAGACAGCCTTTCGGGGCACTGTTGTTCAGACTGACAACGGTGGACCAGCGCGTGGCGGGGTACAAGCGGATTGCGTCGGACAGCGCGATCAATGTGCAGTTCTTGGATGACTTTCCGCTGGCTAGTATTTTGGATAGGGTGCGCACGGTCGACGTTTTATGACCCTGGAACGCCGAGGATAGGTTGTACAGTATTTCGTTAATGCTTTATTGTGGGTTACCCTCACAGATCATCGGAGACGCTCCGAGTAACGAGACGGCAACAAGCCCTCCGCGTTAGAATCATTAGGCGATTGTGTGGAAGGGGTCAGGACTGACCATCGCCAATGTAGACCTTCAATCTGGCGTACAGCAACGCAATCATCGATGGTGCTCTGGTTCTTCCGTATCTCTCTTCGGTGTTGTAGGTGTTTGTATTATGCCCTCTTTTGTTTGTGACCTCATCGCCGTCGATCATTGATTAGATCGATCGTCGACCAAGTCTCAGAGTTTAAGAAGTATCTAGCACCCAAGCCCACAGGAACTGGATGGAATATGTAGTACAAATAATCTGTTTCCTGTCTGGATCAGTATCAACGATGTCGCAACCGTGGTCAACCGGGTTGGTATTTCCCAAGAATACTCGGATACCGTTCGAATACCTCTGACGTCTGGATGCTTCTTAAAGACGAAATCACGCACTCACAATTCTACGGTACGTTAATCGATCGGCTGTTCTTTCAAGTATTAGTGACGGTGATTTCCTTCGAGGCTGACGAAACTAGACTGTTTCGAAGATAGACGAACTGTACAATGCGGGGGCTCGTGACTTGTTGTTCTTGACGTTTCCGCCAATGACCCGCGCACCATTCTACATCGAGCAAGGGTCACGGCGAGAAGCAGCGAAAATGGCTACTGACCTCGCCGATTACAACACCCAGCTGACGCAATGTGTGCGGAACTTCCGGTCCAAGTACACGGACCTCGGCAGCATCACCCTCTTTGATACTCAGCCCATTATCAATGCACTTCTAGATGAGTGGCAAACGTTCGGGTTCGTGAACGTCACAGGGTATGTATTGCGTAAAAGGCAGGTACACCGACCAGGACTTACCAGGTAGACAGGTGTACACCCACGTCCAGCTACTTGTAAGTCGTCGTGGCGCTTGTTTGAGTTGTTGCGCTAATAGAGACACTCAGCTGGCTAAACTCTTTCCACGCGTTGTTCACCGTTCACGAGTGAGTCCTTGGCATGTTTCATGATCCCATTTGCTAATAGCCTTTTATTAGTATTCTGGCCAAGATAATTTCTACTGCTCTTGCCGAGTACCTTTTTACCCAGATCATTTGGTAGTCAGAGACCTACTCTACTGCCAGGTCTGCGTCGGATTGTATATTGAGTACAAAGTAGATATTACAGTTATTCTACACGCTAACA
The DNA here is from genome assembly GCA_038089155.1 of Nevesoporus exiguus. NCBI lineage: Eukaryota > Fungi > Basidiomycota > Agaricomycetes > Boletales > Boletaceae > Nevesoporus > Nevesoporus exiguus. The sequence continues at coordinate 21,244 of JBBPKI010000458.1, forward strand.
GGCGTAAGTGTGACGGATAGTATTACACAAAATGTTAGAATGACAGGCAACCATGATGTGCCTATAATGTGAACATAAGCATTTAAATGTCAACTTGCTGCGTGGCTCTCCAAATATCTGCCTCCCAAGACGAAAAGCATTGCCAATCAGCGTTATTGGAAGTGGGACGCGATTCAAGCTCCGCTGCGACGCGCCTATAAAACGCGTCGCGTCAACACGGAATTGTCTACCTTTTTACTCTCTTACTTTATTCACTTTTCTCTCGTCTTGTTTATCTGGAACGTGTGAGTACGATGATCGTGGCAAAGGTAATAATCTCTTCTTTTCGTGAAGGTTTAACTCCTTACCGATATTTGACACCCAGACAAGCGAACCCCCGGCCTTGAAAGCCGTTTCCGGTTCCAAGGGCTCCAAAGCGCCTGAGTCTAAAGCGCCCGTGTCCAGTGCTGCTTCCGCAGCAGCCAAGTCTCGCGCTCCTGGTGCCAAAAGCGGGGAGGAGCAAAAGAAGAGGAAGAAGGCGAGAAAGGAAACGTATAGCAGCTACATATACAAGGGTGGGTACTCGCCGTCCCGCTCGGTTTACTTCACTGGATTCTAATAGGTCCGCACTGTAGTGTTGAAACAGGTCCATCCCGAAACAGGTATCTCGAACAAGGGAATGGCGATTCTCAATTCGTTTGTGAACGATTTGTTCGAGCGGATCGCGAGCGAAGCAAGTAGTAAGTGGGTAAGGCCCCTCGATTGACTTGTTTGTGAGGCTGGCCTTGGCGTCTAGAGCTCGCTACGTATGGCAAGAAGTCGACGCTTTCCGCGCGGGAGATACAGACGGCAGTAAGGTTGATCTTACCGGGCGAACTCGCGAAGCATGCTATCAGCGAGGGCACAAAGAGTGTGACAAGTATGTACTATCCTCCGGCCTCCAATGTCCTAAAGTCTAATTATACATGTTACAGAATTCTCATCGGGACAATGAATAATCGCCTTTGCATTACTTGGTACTCCATCTATATCTCAGTTATCAATAGGATCTGTGGATCCAATGAGGAACCATAAATGTAGCATAGCACCTTATCTCTCGTCTAGTAAATATTATACATACACTTAGTATTACATCACCTGCTGCGAACTGGCCATTTGAATGCGGACTCGAGAAATGTAGATTGCACCCCTGAAGTAGGCCCTCTTTCAGCTGGGACAAGCTACTAAACAAGTCATTCCTGCCGTGACCATGCCCCCAGTTTTCCTCGTGTTGCTATCGCTTAGGTTGTGTGGAGGTGATCCCCAAGGAATAAGTATGCTGCTTGTCTGGCCTTCTTTTGGCACGGGAACGGGGAATGACGTCATCGAACTTGGTGGCTTGGAACCTTGTCAGCAACGTCAGCACGATCGTACTTCGTCACCTTTCGCTGGGCGTCAACAGCGACTGCGCCCTTGCGCCGCCGTTGAACCCATCTAGCAGATGAAGGCTTCGAGCTGAAACAAGAGCTCTGCTAGTGCCTCGTTCGGCGCAACCAAAAGACCTCAGCCGAGCGAGTGTGTGGTGCTAAGGAGAACGATCACCGCCGGGGAAGATGCATTCCTCCAGAGCCCCGCCATCAAGTCAACCAAGTGCTATGGTGCAATTCGCGTCTATCACATTGGAATATTTTCCTGCCGCCAGTACACTGCTTTCAATGATGTTTTTGAGGCGCAAATGGTGCGCAGTATCGAAATTAGCTTTCGAAGGTGCGCCCACCCACATCTGGAAGTTCTGACGGGAGCCAGGTCTCTCCTATCTTGAAAGTAGACCAGACGTTGGTAGCCGTCCAGAACTCATCGCGCATAGCGGAGCCACAGTGGGTCTCAGGCCTTCAGAAGCCGGTTAAACGCACTAAGTCGTCGAACTTCAGCTTGTCAATCACTATCCGTGGAGGATGTTGCATTACGTGAACCGCCCAGCATCACGGTGGATTGCATGTCCACTCCACACCTCGTTGTATGAGGTACACGCATCCAGAAACTTGGTTTCCATTGTGGTCGAGACCCTTGTCTGATGATTCATTTGGTGAGTGGGAAAGTTGTGACGATGGAGTGGTAATTTCCCATGTATGCTGAGCATCTAGAACTACTTTACGTGTCTCAACATCCGGGGTGCCAACGTTCGTCGTACATCTTTGGGATAAAGCATCCGTTGATATCGATCGTTCCTCGGAGGTGTCTTCGGACGCGACACGACTGCTCCATATTGGAATCAGCTGGGATATCACTTGATCTTACACGAGGTACCACGGGACTCCGCAATGGTGATGATCACGATAATATCACGACATTGGACGAGCATCAAACGTATATCTATGAGACCGCTCCGCGTTATATCCCAATGTCAGCTATGCATTACGGCCCAATGTGAGGTACAGTACCAGGTTAGCCACATTGTGTGCTACTCGAGGTTGCTATCCTTCTCTGAACTAACATTTTTCGGATCTTACGAGTAATCGCAGTGAATGCCACCGACACTTCTAGTACCACGGCTACATTACCATCTAGAATTACTTCTCGGGTCGGCTTGATCCAGCCGTTGATGCCGTTG
>JBBPKI010000459.1:0-23807 GCA_038089155.1 Nevesoporus exiguus
CTCGCCATATATCGGCGCTCCTGGACAGAATGAGTATTTCCTCGCCACGACACGCCAGGTCTAGCCTACCTAGCGTGCCTATTTTGGTCTGGCTAGGTCTGGCTAGAATTTGCCACTTTTGCTGATGGACGACGTAGCACAAGCCGAAAATGTAAGACATGTTGTGGGAATATAAAGCTACTTCTGGCCTTGACCCTCCCCCTCGACACTCCTCGCCTGCATTTGCATTATGGAGTTGGATGAGTACGATGTGGATGCTACTGAACTCCTAGAAACTTATGGTTCGTTACCTGCACCAAGTCAGAGAGTTTTCTAACTACTCTCTAGATTTTCTGATGAAGTACATTATCATAGGTTGGTTAGCATTGGCATTGGCACATCCCTACCCCACCTAGCTCAATGGTTCACATTGCTCGTTCTAGGTGAAGCTGGAACGGGTAAATCCTGTCTTCTTCACCATTTCACGCACAATGCTTGTCCGTATTATTGCACGCTCTTTGTTAGCCGCGTCTAATTCTTCCTGCAGTCAAAGACCACTCGCAACATACTATTGGAGTCGAATTTTCTAGTCGGACCGTCAAGTTAGGTGAAAAGAGAATCAAACTCCAGGTTAGGATTCGGGCTTGATTCTCGAGGGTTGACACTGAGGAGCCAAGCTGTTCAGCTATGGGATACAGCTGGACAGGAGCGTTTCCGGTTCGTTGGCTTGCTCTGTTCCGACTCCACGATCATTAACCGTTGGAACTAGATCAGTCACGCGTAGCTACTACCGTGGTGCCGCAGGCGTGATCCTTGTTTATGACATCACCAAGTCGGTTGTCGTTAGCGACTTCGCATAGGTACCTGAACTGATTTTTATGTGTAGCCGTGCCACATTTCTCAACTTATCCAAGTGGCTCGCCGATGCGAGGACGTTAGCGAGCCCACACCTTGTTACTGTTTTAGTTGGAAACAAAGCGGACCGCGAGGAGGATCGAGAGGTGGAGTGGTCGGAAGCGAGCAGATGGGCAGCTGAGAACGGTAACATTGTTTTTCTGGAGCCCCGTTTTTCTTGTTCACCCAGACGTGCAGGCATTCACTTCCTTGAAGCATCCTCCTTGACCGGAGACAACGTGGAAGCGCCCTTCTTGCTTGCTGCACGATCTATTCTCCTATCCATAGAGTCAGGCGTTCTTGATCCGGAAAAGGCGGGGAGTGGAGTTAGCTACGGAGATCGGGCGCTCCGGAGAGTAACAAGCTCTAGTCACCTCAGTTTCGGCAGTCTGAGTGGGACCCGAAGAAGGCGATCGGATAAGATTCGATTGAGGAACTGGATGCCAACTGGCAGATGTTGCTAGCAGGGGCGTTTCTACTTTTGTCGCTGGTTTGTTGCTAGATATCGTGGTATGTTACTTCGTGTGTAATGTCTGCTTTGCATAGCTCCCATACCCTTTTCACATATACCGCTCATGAACGTGGTCAGCACCTCTCTCGACATGCATTGTGTTCCATGTGCATTTATTTTTTTCCGCATATCTACCAGCACTGACTCTAGACGCTTTATTTCGGTGTGAATATTATCATGTGCGTCTAGTCAGATAGTATGTTGGCGTTCTAGTCACCTGATCTTGCCCATAAATTGCTCCGCTCGGGTCGACATGGTTGAGTGTGTAAGTCCATCCGCCGCCTCCACCGCTACCTCCACCTCTAGGAGTCCCACTATAGTACCATCCGGCCCAAAGCTCTCGAGCTCTCTTGTCACCGTTGTACATTCGTCTTTATCTTTGTGTACTCCTAGTCCGTCCTTGTCTATTCACTTTAGGACAGATATTCAACTGCACGATAGTACGACTGCTGCATCCATGCTTAATCGTCCAGCCAACGCACGATCAGAAGGGCAGTTTTCTTTCAAGGACCTTAGTTGGTGTGAGTGTCTTCGCGATTAGAATCCGTAGGCTGAGGTGTAACGAGTTCCGAAGAGTAGCCTCGATGATCCTCGTGGCATCGGTTAGAAATAGACTTGTGGAATTGACTAGTAGTTATCGGAGGCTTGACCGTGTCAAATCATGGTTACATTTCTGGCGTCGTAGAAGACGCTTTGCACCTGCAGTCGTAGCTTCGTTGATTCTGATACTATGGTGCGGTCTCAGCCCACGGGTACATCGAAATGTAGTTGGGCGGCCCCTGAATCCAACACTCTCATGGATGTGCTGTCCGAAAGAGACCAATAAGCCCAAATCGATATTTCACCCAGAATACTTGATGCTGCGTTGCCGTACACTGCGACTTTGGAAACCGTGGAAGAAATGGCGCTTTCATGACAACACGGACTCACTACTTTACGCGACGGCTGGTGTATGTATATAAGATAGATTGTCCCGAGGAGGACATCGGCGTCGCAAATTCAACGCGGCAAGGATAATTCCAGAGCGACAGTCCTGGACAAATACAGACACGTTATGATAAGAACAAGGACAAAGTATTGTAATTTCCGTGACTAAAAGCATCGTCCATGAAGATGACATACGCGTTGCGGGATAAATTTGATACTGGTAACGAGGGTTGGGGATATGTCTTGCGCGATATTTAAGTAGTACGTTAAGATGCGATGTCCCAGGTAAAAACGGTGTAGTCTTGAAGCAAAAGATGCATGTAAACGCCAAAGATAGAGACTGATTATGTCGAATGTTGGCTTTGATCATCGGGCACATTACGAACCTGGAAATTATGTTTAGCGTACTACGTCAGAGGATGATGGGACATACTTGCCATTAGCACGCAGCGCGTGTAGTCCTCTCCGTCTCGGAGGACAGAGTTATCAGACGAGTTTTGCCTTTTCGAGCTAGCTTTCGACCCATCCTCGGGGGTTACATTGAGGACCAAACCACTGCCAAGATGCTGGGGAAAGGAATTCCGCGGCGATTGCGTGGTAAGAGCAGAAGTGTCCTGATCTGGCGTATTTTGCAGGTAGTTCGCCAAGAGAGGTTCGAAACTACCAGCGCTGTATGTGGGGGTATGAGCGTATGAGCTTTTACGATCACGAGATGAACCAGGATCGTCGGTGTACCGCTCGGCTCGTGATGAAGGACTTGTCGTGCGTGCTGGTGCGTATCCGTCTGGGTGGCTATTCGCGCGATGTACCGCTTGACACCCGGGATGTGAACTGAGACTGTCCTTCATTGTATCAGCCAATGTGGCTGAGAAGTGAGCGGAAGTCGGTGGGGAGTCTGAACCTCTAAGGGTGCCTCGTGCCATCCCAGACATACGATGGCGTGAATTTGGCGATATCGGGCTATCATCTTCATCACCGTCATCCAAAGGCGCCCGATTCAGCCCTGCAGCGGCGACAGCAGCTTCGACAGCAGTGTCTTGTTCGATTCGCCTCATACGCTGGCGGTGACGGATAGCGAACAATATCCACATCATGATAGAGGCGCTAGCAAGACCGACGACTACAAAAACACCAACGACTGCTCCTGTGTTATTGAAAAACCTGCGAATGTGGCTCAGTACTTGTTATGCAAGAATGTAATATAAAGCCTTACAAGGAAGTCCCGGTAGTTCTGCTGTTCGGAGCAAGTGTCGGATTAACGACAGCTTGAGTTATTGTGGCGACTATTCCGTCACTTCCTGTCGTGGTGATCACTTCGGTGACCACGGGAGGGATAGTTATCATCATCTGTCCCTGGCTATTCGTGCTTGTGATAAAAATCGTGGTACTTTCTAACACCGTCGTGCTATAAAGTGTTGAGCTATCCTTGAACTGGATATCCAAGGCAAACTCGTACAGTGGGGTGTCCACTCTCCCCGGAGAACCCAAAGGTAACGGGCTGGAACGCGAAAGCGAGGATGTCGTAGTAGATGGTGTGTTAGGGGTGGGAGTCGAAATCGGAGTGGCCGTGCTAATTACGGTAGGAGCATGAGACAGCGTCGACGTTGGCGATTGTGTGGAACCCGTAGTTGTTGTCGTTGAAAGGGTCGTTGGCTGCGCAAAGGTTGATGTCGTTTGAGATCGATTGCCATTGCTCGTAATGATTTCCGCAGATGGCGTGGAAGAGGATACTGGTAAAACTCTTACGGAAGTGGGGGAAACAGCGGTTGACGGAGTAAATGAGCTTGCAGACAATGGTATCGTAGTAGTGGCCAGCCTTGTTGTCGTCATCGTGATTTGGAGAACACTGGGGGTAGTTCATGCAGAGGAGCCTTAAAAGCTGAATCTGAACGCACGAAGATGATTGATGAGATTGTTGCAAAAATGCAGACGTTACAGGAGCCGAATTAGATGGGGTAGGTGATGTGGTAACTGAAGTAAGTAAGGAGACAATGTGGACACTAGAAGAGAGCGCAAAAACAGAGGACGGCGATGGTGCGTTGGGAGACACAGATAATGCGACAGAGGTAGGGATGTCAATGGCCGGTGTTGAGGACATAGAAGTCGCAGTATGAGCGACAGGTGCAACAGTAAGACGGTAAGACGCAAGTGAAAACCGGGTAGCGCGAAACCTGAATGAGCCTGGACCGGAATGGCGGACAGCCGCTGGTAAAGCAAAGCAATAGAGTGTCCAACTCTCAGTGGTTGCAAGACGCTGTACGTGGAAAAGTCAGCAATGGGCTGACACCAGAGTCCCAGAACACCAATAAATGAGAGGCGCTGGACAGACACAGATGTTTTGCAGGTCGGTCTGGCCAGCCGCGAAGAAGCGCAACGAAGACAAGGAAGAGGCAAGACTCACCGAGTTGTTTCGTGGGGAATGAGGCTAGACAATCATTCTGACGCCTCGAACCGGCGGGCGCAAATGGCCGTGAAGGGCAGCGGGAAGTCGCCAAGTTCACGTTGCAACTCGAGTACTCAGTAAGGCAAGTTTCGCCCTTAATCGATCGCTTCTGGCCGCAAGTTGGTGTGCGTCCCGAGGGAGAGGGAGCGGCTTGCGATGACCTGCCTGTCCCCGGCTGTGAAGCGGTGAAGATGGAGCGCATGTCCCCCCGGCCTCGCCGTCGACCCCATCGAAGTTGTTCTGGACTTGATCAATGCCGCAGTGCAGGCAAATATCTATAAACCCCCTGGTCGACGTTGCGGAGGGGCTGATACAGTGCAGAATTGGCGTTCGTGCGGTTTGCTAGTAGCAGCCGGGCTGAGTGACCAAATACCACCCGCTTTAGCACCGTATCGCTATCTTGGCTCGGTAACCTTCTGTACATCGAAATGGTCGTCGTCGATCTAGAACTTCCTCGGCCAAAGCAGCGCGAACGAGCTCCCCCTTTGGCAGACGCATCCAATACTGCTGTGACTCCACCCCCGTTTCAGCAGAGCGCAGCGGACCCGCTCGTTCTCCATTTTTCTGAACACGAGACGTACACTGCTCCAGGTGGCGAGGAGCCCCCAGAGTTTGCACCGTATGATGCCTCCTACTTTATCTCTGGAGCTGGGGACGTCATTTCTCATGACTCTCACTTGAATGAGGATGGTCTGTCAAAGGTTCACTGGCTCTGTGATGCTACTGACATCGCCAAAGGTGAAGCACTCTATCGCTTCTTACTTGCTCAGGCTACCAACCCACCTCGGATGTTCCTACATTGTCGGGGGTGGCACGACGAGATCCATACCCGCTTGGTCCGGTCACCTCGTGGGGATCGCTCGGACCTGACAACTGAGCAATACACAGAAAGAGTCGTCGATTTCGATTTCAAGATAGACGTCAGCCAGCACATCTTTGGCGGGCCCACACATTGGTCAGTGGGGGATTCTGCCCCTGCGTACCGCGGCCGCATGTTCTGCGAAGTTGGTATCTGCGGTAACAAGCGCAAGGCCACTAGAGCGGAACTGAACGCTGCGAGAGCATGGGATCAGGAGCGTGACTCTAGAGGCTTTCCTCCGTGGATCGCTAGTGACTATGCATGGAGGGAGGATCAGCCGTACGTTATGCACAACAGTAGTGTGTTAAAATCATCCTGGACGCTTCGCCAGTGGGCAGATGATTACTGCTCGAGCAACAAGTACCTGAAGGAGTTCGAATACCACAAAGTTCGTCCAATGCGTTTACGTTGATCTTTTCTGTTGGTTGATGTCCGGTAGATCGTTTATGGCTGGAATTTTGATGCTCTCAAGGCCGCAACCCGTTCCATTATAACCGCCACTCACTATAGAGGTGATCTCCAAGTCTCATTTGAAACCGTCAACTCGGTAATCTCTGTCCGATCCCATAATCACTTGTCACGCGGGCTCTCGAACGGATGGATCAAATTTCTGCTGGTCATCACTTTCATATATCCCTTACTGTGGCTATTCCGACGCTTTCACCATCGAGGTGGTGGAACATGGAAAGTGTGCGGTGGCGCATATGCTCTCAAGCGTATCGAAGAAGTTACACCTTCCCAAGATTACCCTGACAATCCAAAAACTTGTGCAAACCCGTTTCAAGATACAGAGTTAGCATGCAATGATCATGGGCAGGCGTCGGGATCTAGTAGTCTCTCTTATGCGCAGACTAGAGTGGTTGGTTTAAGGGAAGGTGTTTGGTTCAGACAGTGGGAAGGGACGATCAGAAGAGCTGTGCTCAACCGACTGCAGGAATCTGAGCCTCTTATGACGAGCGATGGTGGTACGACGTCCGCGGCAATCTTGCTAGACGGTTATTGATCAACGTCCTTTGAACTTACTACCTATGTGTAGATGCAGATTCTCGTCCTCTGTAGCACTCGATCATGACAATCAGGTATCACTTTGTCCTTCGAATTCAGGGTAGATGCAGTATAGTTCCAAACAAGTTAACGAATAAAGAGAGCACGTCCAAATGATGAAGACGGCTCTGTTATAACAGAGTCGTGCAGCTCCCTGGGTACGTTGTCATGGTGAACTCGCACTCGTGTGCTTGAATACATTAGCGTCGGTCCAAACACCTGAAAACCCGATGTTAAGGTCTGTCTTGTTTGGGTCGCTAGAGACGTCTCCTAATTCGGATTCAGAATAGTCGCTGGCCTCGAGAAAAGCGAGCGCCGTTTCTAAAAACCATGCATGTTTCTTGATAAAGTGCACGACAACCGTTCCGCCGACTCGCTTGTTTTCGTATCGCTTCAGGCGGCCTTCCCTATATCGCCATGCATGATTTATTTCAAACGCCATTCCTAATAAAAAAAAGGTTAACAGACGCTGGTACGAATGATTGAACGAACCCTCGCGTAGTCTCGACATGTCGCTCCCCTCTACCAGCGCCTCTACGCTTTCAGCCAGGGTCATGTCCTGGACCGGTTGTTGGTAGCGCACTCCAAATGTCGACACACTTGAGTGAGCCCATGAGGATGGCGTAGGAATATAGGAAACATTCTGTGAATCCGGCTCATCAATCGACTTGTTCTTTAACCCCTTCTCAATATAGGGGAGAACAGACTGCTTGACTCGCGTAACATGAGAAGGGAATAAGAATCCATGCGAGTACCTAGTAAGCGGTATGAGCGGAAAAGACAGTGAACAATGAGTTGGACCAAGCTCACACGGTGCCAGCACGGGGATGGTCATATATCCAGCATCGTTCACCCACCCATCGGATTTGAGCAGCTTGCGGATGCAGTGCCATCCACTTCGCAGTTTGCTTGTCTTCGGCACCTTTGGTCAAACTCTTGACGACTGTATCCTTTGAAGCCCAAGTAACGAGACTCCAGCTCAGGCCGTATAACTCGCCACCCATGAAAAGATCCTTGACAAGATAGCCCCAGTAAACCAGCGGATCTTGAACAACGCCAGCTTGTTTAGGAATCATGTCGATACCTGATTGCATACCAGAGGGGAAATGGGGGTTGAGAGCCTCGCCCCTAATGAACGTAATATTCTCCGAGAGTCCATACGGAAGATCCCCTTTGGCATGCAATTCCAATCGCATCCTGGACTCTAATTCCGCCAGCATTACGAAGGCATCGTCGTCCACTTTGGCAACAAAGTCCGGTCGTACCCAAGGTCTGGGTTGGCCTGAAGCATAATCCCCCCAAGCGAGATGCGAATCATGGGGGGCAGGATGGGGCGGTGGCGACGACTGTACTGAATAGGAAAAGTGTGGTGCTGGGATTGAGGTATTGATGTAGACAGGCGGCACCCATGCGTTTTCGGCAGCCCAGCTAAAATACGCATGCGTCTTTCCCGAATTCATATTTTCAGGACAAGGCAAAATGATAATGTCATTATACACTGAACGAAATCGTCGAACTTGAGCATCGGACTATGCACGTGCTCGAACGTGAAGACTCACTTTCAATTTCGGTTTGTATACGTCTTTCCCAGCCTTTCCGAGGCTGACCAAGAATAAATCGCACTACTGTTCGCGATGTCCCCAGCCCATCATCACCTGCACCTGCGCCGTTTCGACTACGAGGGTGCGATGCCCACGTAGTTCTTACCAGCATTCTACGTTCTAGTGCGGAGTCCATGGAGAAAACACCAAGCAATATTCCTGCTGGTGGAATAGAGTCCAAGCCGTCCGGTGGAAATTCCGGCAAAGGAAATTCCGGAAGAGGGTTCAAATACGGATAGGATAGGCGGGTGCGATAACTGGGAGGGGAATATGATGATGGTGGGATGGCACAGTAAGCTTGCCAAGGCAATGGTTCCTTGTCAGGGTTTAGGATGTACATGAGTAGCAATGTGAGTGAGATTGCGAAGACAGTGAAAAGGAGAAGGGTAAAGATCTTGCCAGGGGTGAGCCTAATCGCAAACGCTAGAGGGAGATAAAAGACCTCACAATGGTTATCGGTTGTTGAGGGAACAATGGATGCCGGATGATCCTTCTTGCACCCTTCTTAACGGTTCTCCATAACTTCCCCTCTTGTTTCCGTCTCGTGTGTGGATGGGGGTGAAGACTCCACCATCTACGACTTCCGTCCCGGATACTGGTATAGGCCCTGGAGCTTCGGAGCAACGGTGATGCTAGCTCACCATCAGCGTCTGAGTTGGACGAGGTAAATTGATGTGTTGGACGCGAGGACGAAGCGGGTGCCCGGGGTAGCGGTGGTGTTGAGTAAGAAGAATCAGAAGGACAGTCGCCTTGTGAGGTGTGTAGGTATGAACTGTGCGCATGTTCTGCAGTAGGCATTGTGTTCGGGGTATCCCTGTAGGTTCCTTGCGGGTCTGAACTTGGTAAGAATTCATACTCCTCCCTGGAATACCATGGTGTTGGGGACCAATCAACCGTATGTCGAGACTCTACCATAGTCGAGCCGTGCGGACGGTGCGGTGGGAAGGATGCAAGCAAGTCCCAGCGGATTGAATGCCCGTCTGCCAACCACTGACCGTCGTCCGCTAGAGAAGATGAAAAGCAAAACAAAGATTACAGAAACGGCGCAGACTGCTGTTGGATATTCAGATATTCGTGACCATGCCAGTAAGTGCAAGTTCTGCGAGTTGTCCGTAAGCACTCTAGCTTACTTGAATCCCAGTATTTACTGTAATACGTATACGACTGCTGCACTACCGAACGAGCGCTGACCGTTCGGTATCTCCGCCCTTTGGCTTAGTGGCTATGCGTGCTCTAGTAGTTGCATCGTCCTTGGATTTAAACCGTATCTCGGGCGTCCCCTACGCTGCAATTGCAGCCCGGCAGGACGTCCCAGAATATCGCCAGCCTACACTGGCAACATGGGCACTCTGTCCGGCGAGAGAGAGAACGGGACAGAGCGACACAGAGCTGTTCGCCTTCATTGAGAACTCGCCGGAGATATAAGGATCTTCTGTGTTCAGTACTAGTCTTAAGTGGCCCTCCCTTGATGGCACGGCGGTGAGATGTTGAAGTACTGACAGCCTGGTGCTTTTTTGCATTCCAAAGTCTTGTCGTCGTCTCGTCAGGTATCCCGACGACCCCGTGGAGGGGCTCTAGTCATCCCTGACCCATCCACCAATGTGGCTTCTCAAGTCGGACCTGGAGCTCGGAGGCCGACTCAGGACGACCGCTGTCCAAGTACGCGACTGCTTAATGAATGACGCACTCACGTGACTTGATACTGGAAAGTTCTGGGACAGGGGGGCCCAAGAGGGTTCTGGTGCATTCGAAAAGGTAAACCGCTCTGGAATTGAGGAGAGTTTCATCTTTACCAGCTAGAATGGCCTCTCTTAGGTATGAAAAATGCGAAATAGACTCTATCGGTGGCTCATTCCTCTTAGACACGAGTTCTACGAGACGGATGAGAAAGTCACCCTCTCGATATTCGACCGAGGGGCAGATCCCGAAGCAGTGTCCGTGCAGTTTGAACCGCGCAAGGTTAGATCCATGCGTTTGCTCGATGCACTTCTGGCTGAGACGCGGTAGTTTTCGTACCGAAATGGCGACAAAGTCCTATTACTCCAACCCCTCAAGGGTCAGATTAACCCTACCAAGAGTGACTACGTGGTGGGTAAAGTGAAAGTCGAGATCAGGCTCGCCAAGATGGTCGTAGGACGGTGGGGGGGCCTTGTCGGTGATACTCCTGATCGTACGTCGTTTCGACTCTCGTCACACATCACATTGCCCATGATGTTCATTAGCGCTTGCGGGTTTCGCTGCGCCGCCGTCCTCAGGAATTCCAATCACTCACAAGAGGAAGAACTGGGAGGGTATAACTACAGACATCCTCGCCGGCGAGAAGGAGAGGACTACGGACGAGGATCCCAATGTTGGTGGCGACAGTACCGTCAACACCTTCTTCCAGAAAATCTTTACAGATGCAGACGATGACACGAAGCGTGCAATGATGAAAAGTTTCCAAGAGAGTGGCGGAACAACGCTAAGCACTAACTGGGAGGAGGTTAAGAAAAGCGCAGTCGAGGTGAAGCCTCCGGAAGGGAGTGAATGGAAGAAGTGGGGTTAATCCTATTCTGCACCGTCCTCTACTGGTCGGATTCCCGACATGCTCTACTCTAACTTGTTTGTACTCGCGCAGAGGAACCTGATGAGACGGCTCACTATTGGATCCCGTTACAATACTTTTTTTCTCACAAGGCATGTTGTGCTCTCTGGATCATGCTACCACTCACCCTCGTCGTCGCTGCGACAAAACAAAATGGTATTGGACGGAGTGGCACAATGCCCTGGCATATCCCGAAAGACCTGACATACTTTAGCCGGGTCACCACGAACGCCCCCGCCGCACAAGTGAACACGGTATTCATGGGTAGGAAAACTTGGGAGAGCATCCCATCCAAGTTCAGACCGCTGAAGAAGCGGATCAATGTCGTGTTTAGCCGCAATAATGACTATGATCTGTGTGCCGATCCCAAATACGCCGATTTGTCGACTTACGAATTACCAGGTCACCCGGTGACGCAGCAACACTCTCACCAGCGGATTCAGCACGTCTATATTCCGATTTGAAAACTGCAGTGGAGACTTTCGGGGTACAGGACAACGTCCATCGTCTGTTCGTCATAGGCGGGGCCGCATTGTATCAAGAAGCGCTAGCACCGAGAAACCAGCATCCAAGCTGTCCATCGCTGCGAGCGGATCGCATCCTCATAACACGTATTTATAGCCCGGAATTCAATTGCGATGTATTCTTTCCGGATGTTCTGGGTGGTGCAGAATGGAGAAAGGCATCCCGGGAGGAACATAGCGCGTGGGTGGGCTTTGAGGTTCTAGCAGGGATTCAAACAGAAAATGGTGTTGAATTCGAGTTTCAGATGTGGACCAGGTCCCCAGAACATTTTGGGATAAGCAGGAGGATCTAGCTATTGTCGTATTTAAAGAAACACTTCCACTTCCACCACGAGAAGAGCTCTACATCCTGATACTTAGTGAGGTATGCTACTGCAATCCCGACGAAGAGGACGTACTACATGCGTCAGACTACCCTTGACGCTGCTCGGGAATGAGCGAGGGAGCATGGCTTGAATGACGCGCACCTCTCACCTGTTTGTGTTTGGGATCCTTCGAGCAGATAACATACACCCTGCCCTTGCGTATGACGATGCTGCAACCATCACACATGACCTTGACCGAAGACCTGACCTTCATCCCCCTCGCCAATGCTCGGACTGGTGGTGCAGCACAGGCGACAGAGCATCCGGCTGCGACGCTATGGGGGTGGGCAATTGTTGCAACACGAAACCGAGTGAGAAGTGGGCGACTTGAGCTGAGCAAAGTCCGCAACATGCTACAATGACTGTGACTTGGTGAGGAATTCAATGGATGGTAAAAACGTCACGTGCGCAAGACTGCTAGCGTGATCTCGGATCCTCCTCCTTTCGTCTTCCGTTGATACATTGCTGTCAGATGGAACGCGCGCACCAGAGTGCTCCCAACCCCACGTCTAGGACAGCTGCCTCCGTACTGTTTGTTGCTATTCTTATTGCATTCGTAGTAGGGACACAGACAACTCGGGTCAGTGATGCATTCATGTACTCGCAATAACCTGACGTTCGCGCAGTACCTACAAACTACACTTGGATATGAGCAGCCATACTTTTTATTGTGAGTGCAAGTACGCTGCATATATACAGTCGGCTGAAATTGGATTCTAGTTACATCGTTCATTCATCCTTCTCCCTGTGTTTCCCGATTCATTTGATCTACATTCTGCTCAAGATGAAGCATGGCCTTCGACCATTACTAACCGGCCTCAATTTTGCTCTAACGGAACAAATGTCGGGGTGGACCTCTGGCCGCTTCCCAATTGGAAGTCTCTCCATGGCAAAATTGATCATTCCTGTCATCTGTCTCACTGCGTTTTACAATCTCCCTGCTTTACTGTGGTTTATTGCAATCCCCCTGGCCTCGTACGATATTTCGCCTCTCACTTTCCCGTCCATTGACGCTTCTCCAGCGTCACGGACGTAACAGCAATTTGGAATGCAAATGCATTTTTTGCTTACATCTTTAGTGTCAAATTACTTGGGGTGAAATGGGGGAACCTCCGTTTACTTGCGGTGATCCTTGCCACCTTGGGTGTTCTTACTGTGGTCTACGGGGGGACCATTGCTTCATCGCCACACGTACAGTTAGCTGAAGCGAAGCGGTCGAAGGATCCTTCCCCATTCATCGGGGACGTGCTGACTTTGGCGGCTTCTGTCGTATACGCCCTCTATCAAGTCCTCTACAAGAGATACATTGCATTGTCGTCCGACCCAGAGTTGGCCGTCGAGTCTGGCAGTTATCAACCACTTCCCAACCGTGTAAACAGCACTCTAGACGAAGAGACTGCTATTACACTTCGTGCGGACAACATCATATACCCGCCCCCATTTGGCTTACATCCTAACCTTATCACATCAACTATCGGCCTCTGTACTCTGCTCGTGTTTTGGATCCCAATACCTTTTCTACACTACTACCAGATCGAGACTTTCCGACTACCGCCGGATGGCAGTACAATGTTCGCGATCGCAGGCACAGCAGTGTCAGGCGTGGTCTTCAGTGCAGGGCTTATGGTATGCCATAATCTCGTCTATATATCTGATGCATCTCAATGATGGGACATCTGATAGATACTGTTGGGAATTTGGGGTCCCATTGTGACATCAGTTGGAAGTCTACTTACTATAGTCCTGACGCTCATTTCTGACCTGTGTTTTGGCACGGTCGCGCTGACGTTTGGAGGGCTGCTGGGAGCTGGCACGATTGTTTGTGCGTTCGGGATTCTAGTTTACGATATGGTCTGCATGCGCAGCGAATGAACAGCTGCGGGTACAGCCTGAGCTCTTTCAATTGGTACTTCCAAGCAATGCCCAACGATAGCAATATCATTATATCACAAACCAGAAGGAAATATGCGTTGAGTCAATTAACAACCCCAAGTAAAATTGACAAAATAGTGCATTCGGGATACCAGAATACTGGGGCGGTCCGAATGGAGGCGAGGGAAAGATGGGGACTCCGGATGGGACGGATACGTGAAAGTAGCGAGAAAAATGAGCGTAGATGTGTGATAGGTTACAAGCTTGCGCCTTCAACGAAGCGAGCGTGCCCAAACTAGAGAGGGGATGGACAGGGGAATATCAGCTATGAGGGCGGGTAGGATAATGGACACGGAGACCGGAACAGGGCCGTGGGACGGGGTCAGATGAATGGGAGGGAGGTCATGGGTACCAAAATTGTCTCGTTCTAGTCATGCGCGTAGAGGACAGTCAGCCTGAATAAAATACGGATCCGCCACGAATTGGGAGGGCATTGTGTCTGAGGCCCAGCAAGTTCAGGGAGGAACAGGATTCAGGGCGTCATCACGGAGTCGTCGCCATTAGGCTGTCAAGGGATTCAGATGGATGACCTAGTTTCATCATTGTCCCTCACCTCTTGCGCTTGGCTTTGGTCATTTCTTTCCGCAATGCCGGGCCGTCTAGTGGCTTGAGCAGCTCAAATGCGCAGAGCAAATCTTCGGATACGCTGAAGCGAGGAACGTCAGAACGGGAGTCAGTCTGAGATACGAGGCACACCTCATACAAGCCCCATAATTGTCAAACTCTAACGTCAATAAATAAGCGATGCCACCTAAGCGGGAAGAGATACCAACAAACCTCCACAGTAGTTCGGTGCACTAAACACAGTGACCAATGTTCGATCATTCCAGAATTCATAACCATCCTCCACTACCATGTGTGCTCGACAGATCAAGTCCATGTCGTATCGCACGAGGAAGTCGTTAATAACCGCCCTCCCAAAACAATAGCTCACACCGCGTTCATTGTCCTCCCAATCAAGTGCAGTATCCGATGGATCCGACCATAGTAGATCATTGAGTAGCCCGTAGTCAGGAACATCCGTGGGTCGCTGTATACGCTTGATATCATCCATTGAATGGAGCGAAGGAGAAAGGCCACCATGAACGCAAAATATCTTCGAAGCGACAACAGCTGCGATGGGTAAACAGTTGAAGACGTCTATGAACGTTTTCCACGTCTTGATGTTACATCTTCGCTTGCACTCGTCATAAAAGCCATACACTGCGTCAGTGTGAGTGGTGTGAATCGAATACCATGGCACAGACCAAGGCCCACCTCGTGTCACGTTCGCGCACTCGTGATTGCCCCGCAACAGAAAGAAATTCTCTGGATATTTGATCTTGTAGCATAGCAAGAGGAGGATGGTTTCCAGACTTTGTTTGCCCCGGTCCACGTAGTCGCCGAGGAAAAGATAGTTTGCGGAAGGTGGAAACCCGCACATTTCGAACAGTCGAATTAGGTCAGAATATTGTCCATGAACGTCACCGACGATTTTGACAGGCGGAGATAGCTCGATAAGCGTGGGTTGGCTAAGGAAAACCTCCCTTGCAGTCTGACATATGGCAGCAACCTCTGCATTTTTCAGGCAGAGAGACTTGCTAACTTTGCCGGTATAACCGACGTCGAGGAGACGCTGTATCATATCGTCAATGTCGAATTGCTTGAGCTTCTCTTTTCCACCATTTCCGGCGGGAGTGGCCGAGTCACTCAAGGGGAAGCTGCTCGCTGTTGAGCCGGGTGTGAATGAGGGGGGCATGGTTGACGTCGAAAGTATGGTTTGGGTGACTGGAATGTCGAGCGGGGTAGGTGATGGCTTTGCGGGCGGTGCCGAGGTAGACGATACTAGGGTAGGGGAGAGCAAAGAGGACGAAGCGTGGTCGTTGGAAGGGGGACCAGCGGCGGGCGAGCCTGGGGGTTGGGATCCACTTCCGCCAATCGGAGTGGTACTACGGTCAGGGTAGTCTACGGATGCAGCAGCGCTGCGAACCGCATCATATTCGTGGGCGGCACTTTGTGCGGGTGTTGGGTGGAGAGTTGCACGGGGAAGGGTGTCGTGGGGCACAGAGCCACCAAGGTCTCCAAACGGGCCGTCTTGAGGTGGATCCTGTTCTTTCTCCCTGGCGGACTTTTTGGACTTCTTGGACTGTTGTTGGCCCATTGGGGGGGCCTGGGGGGAGGAAGTAGATGAGGTAGGCGGTGTCTGGGAAGACTGGGGCCGCGACCTGGACAGCTTGGAGGTTAGCACGGAGAGGAGGGTAGGCGCCAGCTTGGGGAAGACGGGGCTGTCGATCACCCGCTGGACGGTGCAAGTCGGGTGGTGTAACCTTGTCTACCCTTGTTTGTTCGCCTGCTTACAGCCGACAGCACGCTCATTCCATCTCATTCCAACATGTGCATATATAAAAAGTCGTGCATCTGGTACAGTGGACGTCCAGGCGTATGTATCCAGCCCCTGCTCAGAACTTGCCAAACGCCTTGGTCGCAGCCTTATTCTTCGCCACCCGGAGCACGTTAAAGCGCACCGTTTTCGACAGTGGTCGACATTGTCCTGCTCCGCTTCAGCCGACGACCCCGTTTCTTCCAGGCTCCACTCACCAACAGTGACTGTGTCGCCAACCTCCACTCGGAATGCGGGAGACACGTGCGCCGCCAGGTTCTTGTGTCTCTTCTCGTAACGGTCTACCGAGCACGTCAGGTCACCGGACCAATGCTGAGCATGTTCTCGACGCACTGTATTTGGGAATGTAGTGCAAGTAATCCCGGCGGATAATGATCGTTCGTGTCATTTTTGTTGAGACAACCCTACCCGTCAGAAT
The DNA here is from genome assembly GCA_038089155.1 of Nevesoporus exiguus. Classification (NCBI taxonomy): domain Eukaryota; kingdom Fungi; phylum Basidiomycota; class Agaricomycetes; order Boletales; family Boletaceae; genus Nevesoporus; species Nevesoporus exiguus. The sequence continues at coordinate 16,462 of JBBPKI010000459.1, forward strand.
TCGCCCACGGATCGAGATGTTGCCGGTAAAAGGACATTTCTTGTCTGTGTGCGGCACGTGTGGCCGTCCATGGAGGTATCGAGAGCGAACATACCGATGTAGGTGCCGTGGATCGCTTCTGATGGGGTTTTAAATCCCAAACCGACGTCCTTGTACCATCGCTTGTCTTTGGTCGAGACCTTCTTGCCGCCTTGACGAGATCAACAACCAGATGAGTATCCTCGACCGGGTGAACGAGCCGTCAGTCCGTACCGCGGATTTTGGCGTTTTGGAAAAGATGTTGCTTTTGGAAAGCTTTCTCGATCTGCAGAGGGTCACCAGCTGCACGGATCTATCACGACTTTGGCACGCACCTGTTCGGCCATCTGCACGACTTGTTCACGAGCACGGTGGAGGACGGTCACCCCCCAGCCACAAGACAGAAACTGTACAGATCCCGGCATTTGCCGAACCACGGTCCTTCTGGGCGTAGCTCATAGTCTATGCCATGTCCTGTAGGTTTAACGCAGTTTTACTACCGAGCTCGCGCGTGTGGAGTGGAGTGGTCGCGTAGTCCACCATCGACTCGACTGAATGTCCTTCTGAGCTCCACCTTCGAGCCACTCACGCGATACGGCGCGTCCAGCGCGGATGCTGTAAGCGATGCTCGTCACGCGCCTGCCCGTTCGCGTTGTCGCACGCACACATTTGATGCACAGACAACAAACGCTCCGTATGTTTTGCGAAACACTACAACCACTCACCCTGACCGTATCAAGCAGGAAAGTTCTTCGAGATGCCGAGGAACGCCCGGCCTACTCCGCCCCAGCAATCCAGTCTAGCTGAGATGTGGGGTGCGGGAAAGAAGAAACGAAAGATGGACCAACCGCTGCCCTCCGAGAAGGAAGGAACAAGCCAAGAGGAGCGCGGGAGGACAGTTCCCAGCTCACCTGGTGGGTGAACGCACTTCATTCTCTCCCTCCCACTCAACTCGCTTAAAGTTCAAGGTAATGGGCCGCTGTCAGCCAAACGTATTGTCTTCTACCCATCGTCTTGAGAGCCACGTGGCACTGAGGCGGATGCTACACAGATCGTTCCAAGAAGAGACGTGTCGCCGATCCGGCCGAAGAAGAGGCCTCTGTAGAACTTCATGGGGAGGATAAGTCACAGCTTGCGACACGAACAACGATTGCCTCGAGCACTGGGAGCCCTCCCTCTCCCTCAAGTCCTCCCATCATCAAACGGAAAGTCAAAGCACTGCCCACTGCCCCGGAAGAGGACGAGGAGCTCTCCTCCAGTGCGGCAGAGGGCGAGGAAGAGGCTGCAGAAGACGTGTCACAGTCTGGAGAAGAAGAAGCGACCCAGAAGTAAGCTTCCATCCAGTTTACTCCCTGACTGACTTGTCATGACTCGTAAGTGTGGAAGAGGCGCTCTCGCGAACAAGCGAGGTTGATATCGAAGGTGGTTGGAAGCCAGGAGCACCGTGCGTTGCTTTCGTCTGCATGACGTGATGGCCCCACTGAAACACCCTACTCAGAGTACCATATGCAGCCCTCACCAAGACGTTCATGCTCATCGAGGCGACCACCAAGCGCCTAGAAAAAACGTCGCTGCTCACAAGTTTCTTGCTGCTTGTAATGCGACGTAGTGCCAAAGGAGACGCACAGTCGCTCCTACAGGCCGTCTACTTATGCATAAACAAGGTACGGACTGACTCAACATTGCTGTCCTGATGTTGTTTATGCTGTGTGAAGTTAAGTCCAGATTATGTCGGCTTGGAGTTGGGAATAGGAGAGAGTCTCCTTATCAAGGCAATCAGCGAGTCTACGGGCCGGAGCCTCGCAGTAGTCAAGGCAGACCTCAAGAAAGAGGGTGACCTCGGCTTGGTTGCGTCGGCAAGTATGCAATAATTTCATCAATCAGGAGAATGACGAGAATGCGCCTCGTAGAACTCCAAAGCCAGCCAGAAGACGTTATTCAAACCCAAACCCTTGACAGTTCCTCTCGTTTTCACTAGTTTGAAAGAGATCGCGCTCTCCTCTGGTCATTCGGTGAGTTATAACTTGACAAGTTAGAAGAATCTCTTACCTATTACCATGATCCCAACTAGTCGCAAACGAAGAAGGTGTCTATCATCACCAAGCTGCTGGCAGCGTGTCAAGACAGCGAAGCAAAGTATATCATCCGCAGTCTGGAAGGCAAACTTCGAATAGGAAATGCTGAGCGAACTGTGCTTGTTGCATTGGCCCACGCAGCCGTCCTTGCAGAGAATGAGGAATGTGAGAAGTTCTCCGCGTTCTCGTCTCTGTGGGCTTATCATCCATTACAGCTGGGAAAAAGTGGGACAAAGACAAGGTTACAAGCTGCCTAGAGGAGGCAGCAAACACTATGAAGTCTGTGTTCAGGTTCGCTATTCCCTGCCTCCCCGGATTCCTCCTTACCGTTCGTTAGTGAACTCCCTAGTTATGACCTTGTCATTCCCGCCCTCCTCACTCATGGCATCGGCAAACTGCGTTCTGCATGCAAGCTCACACCTGGTGTACCCCTTAAGCCTATGCTTGCCAAGCCTACCAAGGCTATTGGTGAAGTTCTTGACCGCTTTGAGAACAAGCGGTTCACATGTGAATACAAGTACGACGGCGAACGCGCACAAGTTCACAAGCTTGATGATGGTGTCGTAGGGATATTTAGCAGGAATTCTGAGGATATGAGCAAAAAATATCCCGATCTCGTTGAGCAGTTACCACGTGTGGGTGTATCACTTTTTTGGCTCATGTCCTCTCTCCTCTGACACTGGCCTAGTGCGTTAAACCGGAGACGAAGTCGTTCGTTTTCGATGCGGAAGCTGTTGCTATAGACAAGACGACAGGGAAGCTTATGCCGTTCCAAGAGCTTGGTAAGCGCAAACGGAAGGATGTCAAGGTCGAAGATATTCAAGTCCGGGTTTGCCTCTTTGCTTTTGATCTTCTTTATTTGAATGGAGAGGTACGCTCAGATGGGTGTCGATCGATCCAGCGGAAAAGCTAATCTATGATGTCGAAGTCGCTGTTACAAAAGCCATTGATCGAGCGCAGAGAGTTATTACAACAGCATTTCCAAGTCGTACCAGGGGAATTCGGCTTCGCCAAGTCGTCGGACTGCGAGACGATTGAGGAGATCCAGGCCTTTCTGGAAGAAAGTGTCAAGGATGCCTGCGAAGGACTTATGGTGAAAATGCTCGAGAGCGACGAGAGCCATTACGAGCCAAGTCGACGTAGCGTGAACTGGCTTAAGGTAAAATAACAATAACTCATATGATTTATATGCTATGTACTCATTGTTCTCTTGTCTAGCTCAAGAAAGACTACCTTTCTGGCGTTGGTGACTCCCTTGATCTGGTTGTGGTCGGTGGATACTACGGAAAAGGGAAACGCACGAACGTTTACGGTGCATTTTTGCTGGCATGCTTCGATGCGGATTCCGAAGAATATCAGACCATCTGCAAAATTGGTACAGGGTTTAGCGAGGAGATGCTGCAAATCCACTGGGACACTCTTCAGGCACTCGAGATGGAAAAACCTCGTGGGGACATCAAGGTTGGCGGTGCCAAACCTGACGTATGGTTTGAGCCCAAGGTCGTCTGGGAGGTCCTTGCTGCTGACCTGAGTCTGAGTCCGATATACACTGCTGCTCAAGGACTGGTGCGTACGCCTTATTTCATGGTAATTAGGCTGACGAGGAAAATGACAATCTAGGTAGAAGAGCGTGGAATTTCATTACGGTTTCCTCGATTTATTAGGGTGAGGGACGACAAGTCTGCCGACGATGCGACTGGCCCAGAACAGGTAACGATCCTTACGGTTGACGATGTGCTTACGCTGATCCATGAACCAGATTGCAGAGATGTATGAACGTCAGGCACTCGCTCATCGGAAAGGCAAGCATGACAAGGGAGAGGATGGGGATGATGGATTTTGGTGATATCATACATTGAGAGCGCAGTTAAAATGTACTACTCAACAATGCCTAGACACAATTTTGGGGTTAATGAAGCACCGAGTGAAATGATAGAACATACAGGGCGGTCGAATGCGCGAGCAAGCTACTTTGCATCAGACTTGCCGAGTTCTTGAAGGGTTTGAGAGACAGCACTCCCCGACCCAGTCCCATGGAGGCCGTATCTCCTTTCACGGCCACCGTAGTACCAGTAGTTGATAAAGCGTGCCCCCTGGATGGACTGCGCTACGACATTGGTTGTATGACATACGAATAAGAGGTAGTTCCGAGGTTGGACCCGCCAGGCTGGGATAAAAATCAGCCCGAATGTTTCAAAAAGCGGATGGTAAAATGCTCACCAAACCGCGTGAAGACCACGCTTGGAAAGGCGGCTCAGGCTGGACGTCACAACGCGAAAAGAGGTACGCACGAGTAGCAAGCAAGAGTGGCAGTCATGGTGCCGGATATGACCTCTTCATCTTTACTCAGATCAGAGATGGCAGCCAAGGGGAGACCGAAGTTGGCCACCTGGAGAGGGTAGTAGAGCACGATCAGCAGAGGGACAAGGGGAGACTGACTGGTCCCCAGAAATGGGTGCCTTGGAAGAGAAGTTAGAAGGGGGCACGCGAGGGGGTGGAGATTGACTGACTAAAGAAGTACTGGCGGGCTGCGGGAGACCTGATCCAGGCGAAGAAGGTGGAAGCCATGACGGGGATGAGAACGGGAGGGAGACGGAGTCAATGGCAAACCGACATGCCACCATCACGTGACACACCGACGGGGACCGACGATCCCAGCGCAACGTCGAACACGTTAACAGACGATGGGCACGATTGCTGGTCGGCGTCGGGCTGCGCGACGAGACGGAGCGACACGGTGAGCACGGAGCGGGCGCGGCGAGGAGCAAACCCGCGGACGGGTAGGTCACCAAGAATGGCAAGACACGTTGTCCCGGGCAGCCGTCGACCTGCCACCAGGATCCATGCAGCCACAGTTCTTTATTTCATCGCTGGCCCGGTTCGCTCGACCGTCTCTCCCACTGACCACCATGCACAGCGCGTTCGCACCGAGCCACAACTCCGCCTATCCCTACTACGGTCAACCTTATCACACCTACATACCCCCAGGCTACACGCAGCAACCCTCCCGGCCGTCCTTCACCGCAGCACAACCCCCCTACACAAGCCCTCCACACAGCACGCCACCCGACCCGTGGCCACGAGAAAAGGTTGTGTTCCCCCAGCCTGCCCCTCCACGCCAATCTCCTCCGTCAAGAGACACTCCATTCGTCCCTCCCAATCCAGACAGCCTCGACGCTAGCCACACTGCCAAGTCCCGTCTCAAGCGCGCATCCACGTCCAAGCCCAAGCCCATCTCTGAAAAGCCACCCCTCAAGTCCGCATTGAAGAAGAATGGAATCAAGCGCTCTGACTCCGTTTCCGCCGTCCCCCTCGAGAGAACCAGGACGAGCTCGAGTGCGCGCCAGCGGTTGGCGCCAACGACGCGCATGCGCACAAACTCTAGTCCCTCCTTCCTACCCGGTAGATGTTTTTACCCACCTGACACACCCTGCTTTTCTGATTGCCTCGCCCCTTCCATGCCGTAATCTCTCCAGACCACATGTTTGTCTCCTTTCACGGCACCAGTGAACTTCGTCTAGGGAATATTGCATATCAGGACACGGTCGACGAAATCAAGGAGCATATCATGCCAATGTGGCCCTATGGAGTGTCGAGTCAAATGATGTCGTCCCTCTCGTGGCGTGTCACATTCGCCAGAAGCCCATGGAGCTCAACAGGCTCCGATGCCATCATGTGAGCAGATTCAATGCAAACCCCTTGGTGAAGCTCATTCGCCCACAGCGTTAAGCGAATGATCTCAGAGCTGTTCGCTTCTCTCTCCCGTCGTGTTCGTTTTCCCCCCCTCCTAGTAGATGGCAGTTGCCCTAAACACAGACTTGAACTAGGGTTATCAATTTCTGACTTCATTGCACGCAGGCTATGCGGTAAGGCTATCGAATTCCCACTGTCTCCCTGGCTGATGCCGTAGCTCAGTATCCACAACTCATATTTCGGGACATGGCAGAAGACGTAGAGTCTGACTTCTTTGTAGCATACATGTCTCGATCAGGGCACAGAATGACCCTTGTCCGCCCACCGCGCCGTGTTGGCGAGCAGCTCGGTCCCCGTCTGCGTATCGCTTGGCCGTTTAAAATAGCTGCGCAAAGTGCGACAGAAGGGGAAATCTACAGCGTCGAACTGAAGCGTAACACGTTTGGAGGTCGTGTACATTCAGATGATTATCCTTGATGATCGCTCATCCCTTCCACTCATAGCACCGGAACTAGACAAAAACGTCTTTGCTTCTCATGCGCTACAGGAAATAAGCCTACTTGGCTACAAACTCGAGGCAACGATATCACTTCCCGTGGCAGGATTCTTGGGATTCGGTGGGAAGAGAGAATTATGGGTTTTTCGCGGTATTCGCAGCCGCCAGAGACCAGATTCACGTAGTGCCACATCCGGACGTACCTGAGATCGGTACCTTGCAGATTCAGAGCCCACAGTCACCGGTGGACAGTGGCAAGCAAGTCTGCGTTGTACAAGTATGCACGAATGATTGGAATGCTATGAGTAGGCTCTGCGATTATAATAATCTTTAAGGAGTGTCCATGTATGACCATGTGGCGTTGAGGTTCTCAGTCTAGCGACCAGCCCGTCCATAGGGCCGACCGTCGATACTGTGTGATACTGATTATCATCGAAGCTGGTAGATGCCATCTCCCGTGTTCAACGTCGGAGCTTCGGCTGCACGGACAGAACCGACATAGGAGGTAAGATTTTACTCGAAGACTCTTAAACGTCTTACATTTCATATGAACATGAGCAAGCATTCACAAAGGGAGAAAATAAGAATAAGTTCGATTGAAGATCCTGGCCTGGAACGCAGTGGTCTCTAGTAGTAAACCTCGGAGTCCCAAAGCAAAAGGAGATGAATCAAATACTTAAGACATGCGTTACTTCAGCCTAGCTCTCGGGGACCGGTTTGTACAGAAGCCTTTGGTCTGCGAAGCCATTATTCTGATCTCGTCCGTGGGCAAGTGCTCTCTGCTATTTTTGCGGTTGGCAAGGCGGCTGGAGTATGTGCGGACAAAAATGAATCCAGAAGATCTGTAACCGGGATGTCTTGGCTTCTCGCTGCATGTGAATGCAACTGCGGCTTGGAAGTCAAAAGTTCGAACAGCGGCGACGATAATGAGCACGGCAAAAATGACTAAAATAACAAGGATGTTAGTCAGTCTTGCGATCAGGGTAAGTTTCACGCGTCGAGGCGCGATGGAACCTTGTGAAGGCGACAGCTGGTGCAGACGCAACTTAGTTACACCCGCTGGT
>JBBPKI010000460.1:0-23786 GCA_038089155.1 Nevesoporus exiguus
TGAAGAAGAAGGCGGAGAAGGATGTGGAGGAGGCAGAGGAGAGTGGAGATGATGAGGATGAGGATAGAGAGGTGTAGGTAAAAACTAGCTGCCTCCTGTAGATAGTTAATAATCGCAAATCATCCTGTGGGTCAAGCAGAGTGAGGTCTGGACTTGTCCGGATACTGGAGGTGGAACTCCTCAACAAGCTCCGAAGTGTGACCTAACTCAGTGGCGAGAAGCCAAGAGGTCTCTTCGTTGGTTCCTTCATATCCGGACCACTGGACTAAGTACAACAATTTGCAATGGCATCGTCTGCGATCTATCTTGAAGTCAAGAATCTCAGAGATCTCAAACTCCGGTTCTCTGTTGACTTCGACCAGAGGTGGAGGTGGTTGAGTACAATTGGGAATAGTGTTGGGAACTGCGGGTTCCAGCTGAGAGACATGGAAGACCAGATGTACGGACTTCATGTTCTCTGGAAGCCGGAGCGTGAAGGAGAGGGAGCCTGCTTGCGTGATGATAGGGTATGGACCGAGGTTCTTTTCAGAAAGCTTTTTGGAAGGCTGTGTAGAGCGGAAGTACTTAGCTTTGACAAAGACCAGGTCACCGACTTTCAAGTCCGGTGCCGGAGTTTGTTTAGTGTCAGTGGGTCCTTGGTACTGTTTTTGAGCAGTGGCTATCTCCTCACAGAGGAATTCATGGAGGGAATCGAGGTCTACAGAGTACTCTTGGGCTCGAGTAGAGGTGAGATCGTGCTCCAGATGGACAGCGAGGTTGGGGTGGTAACCCTTATTAGCAAAGAATGGAGACACACCGGTGGTAGCATTCAGAGCATTATTGCATGCGAACTCCACAAGTGGCAGGAGTTTGGACCAATTGTCCTGTTGGTAGTTACAATAGATCTGGAGGTATTGCTCGAGTGTCTGGTTCATGTGTTCTGTCTGACCATCACCTTCCGGATGATAACTGGAGGTAAAGTGGAGGCAGATGTCGAGAGCTTTACTGAGAGAGCAGAAGAAGTGGGAGACGAACTCCGAGACTCGATTGGAGGTGATGTGGGAGGGAACTCTGTGCTTAGAAAAGACATGGAGAAGAAAGAGTTTGGCTAACTCCGGAGATGATACCTTGTCATCTGTAGGGATAAAGATGCATTGTTTGGACAGACAGTCCATGACGACGAGGATAGTGGTATGTCCGGAGGAAGCAGGGAGTTGCTCGATGAAGTCCATGGAGATGGAATTCCAAGGCTTTTCGGGGATGGGGAGTTGTTTGAGAAGACTGTAGGGCTTGTGATGAGGGACCTTGGCATGAGCGCAGGAAGTGCAAGAGGAGACATATTCTTTGACGAAGGTCCGGATGCCCAGCCAGGTGTATTCTCATCAGATGAGCTCTAATGTCTGGTTCTGTCCGAAATGTCTGGAGAGCGGGTGATTATGCTTAAACCGGAGTACCCGGAGGTGGAGGTCACCAGTGTTTGGGACAAAGATACGATTATCTAGATGCAAGAAACCTTCTGGGTCTACAGTCCAGTGAGGATCGGACTCTTCAGAGTTGGACAAGTGGACGGAGGCGATAGGATCGGAAGGGAGAGCTGAGAGGATATCATCATGAAGGGTCTCGACGTTGAACAAGGAGGCAGCTCAGAGTACCGGAGTTGCAAGGTATGTAGCCCGGAGGGATGCGATGAGCTGTTCCTGTGTAAAAATGGGACAGAAATTATGTGGATTGACACGGGTGTAGTCTCTATCCCCCTCTTTGGGGTAGATGTCCCAGCATCTAGTCAAGGCATCGGGTTTGGCACCTAAGCATCCGGGGTGGAAATGGATGACCATGTTGAACTGGGAAAGAAACTCCAACCACCAGGCTTGACGGCGGGTCAGGAGTTTCATGGTGGAAAAGTATTCCAAGTTCTTGTGGTCAGTCACGACATTGACCGGAGTACCGGAACCTTCAAGGTAATGCTGCCAAGTCCAGAAGGACTCATGAATGGCAAGCAGTTCCTTATCGTGAGTGTCATAGTTGAGCTCCGGAGCGGAGAGGGTCTGGGAGTAGAAAGCAACAGGCCGGAGTTCCTCGTCCGGACATCAGAGTGAAAGGATGCCGGTGATGGCATAGTCTGAGGCATTGGTCTCAATGATTAAAGGTGCATCTGGTACCCAGTGAGTAAGAATTGGAGTGGAGGTAAATGCTTCCTTAAGGCACCAAAAGGCAGAGTGACAAGCATCGTTGAAGTCCCATGGAAAGCCCTTACAAGTAAGGCGGGTCAAGGGAATGATGAGACCGGAGTAGTCATGGATGAAACAGCAGTAGAAATTAGTGAATCCAAGGAAAGATTGAATATCTCGGACCTTCCAGGGCTCGGGTGTTACGATTTCGCATCTTATCTTATCTTATCAAGTCACATGATCACTTGCATGTGACCGTGGGAACTATCACATGATCAAGTCTAGATCATTCCCTTTCACTTTCATCACACTCGCTTTATTAATCTCCACTCGTTCCAGAACACTCCACAACACGCTTCTTTAATTACTGACAGTCTAGGTCTATGACATCATATATGATGTAGTAGATTAGTAAGTAGTCACACACTTGCCCTAAACCATGTAAGTAGTATAAGAACCCAATGTCATCAACGACCAGACTTCAGTCAAGTCCTGGTTGATTCCCCTAAATCTTCCTCTTGATCTCCAGCAAGCCTGATTAGTAGTGACTGAAGCCTTAAGGGTTTAGGTTGCCAACATTAGGACTTGACTATCCATCTTCCCTCACTACTACTCATTACCTTGCCGTCGTTCGCGACAACCCTGGACCCTAGGGGCAAAGGGAATTACCTTACCAATACTTCACACTTCACGCGCACTTGCGCTCCTTTTATCTTTTACGTATACCCCGGCTATACACTGGTGAAGGTCGGTTGCGCATTAGGGCACCGTCAAGGGGTGGACTCGAGAGTCCTTAATCGGTTTAAACACCGCCTCAGCACGTTTCATATTCGAAGGAGCCTAGGCTCAGGTCCATGTGAGGCCACTTTCTTCTAAGAATACTAGTACACATTTGGTCATCGTCGAAAGAGCAGTCTTGTGCCTGACGACCCAAATTATATACGACTTTTGAAGACTCTAGTCCAGTGGCTGTTGACTGGATAGAGTACTAGCTGGAGTTGACAAGGTCCTCGCTAGTTTTTACGATTTTGGATGTTCCCATCCTGAGCTTCTAAGTCCGAGGAGATTGAGGTTCGCCTCCTCTCTGAGGAAACGGTAGTAAACCGAAACTACACCTTCAACAGAGAAGGAAGTGCCTTCGAGTACGACCCAAATGACGGGTGGCTCGATGAGTTCAGATATTTCCACTGGTACGAGGACAAAACCCCTCCTCCAGTACAAAGAACCACCGAAACCCCTAAATCGCAGCGAGAAGAAAACTTGCAAACACCTCCACTACCTTCTAGAGAGGACGAAGATGGTTGGATCAATTACCGACCACCCTCTCAAGGTTACCGAACTCCTACCCCTGTCCCCTTAGTAAACATCTTCGAAGACGTTGACTTCCTCCCATACCTTCTTGATCGAATTCGGGAAAATGAACCCTTTGACGAAGCCCTACTACAGGCACACAGAATCCCTGAAGACCAAGCTCTTGCATTTAGAGCCAGAGTCTTACAAGTACAGCTCCACCCAGCACCACACCCTGGGATACTAGGAGCAATCAACATCCTTGAAGAAGTCAGACAAGGGCTTCTAAATCTAAGGGACAATTATAACACCCCTTCTCCAGAACCGGAAGTAGATCCGGTTCCACAAGAACACCATAACGTCGCGGCACCCATACAGGAACCCGCTCCCATTCGTTGACTCCGAGACTGACGACTCCTCCGACAACCCGCTAGGAGACCAACCTTCATCCTCTGACCGGATCCACCAATCACCACCCGTACCCGCTCCCAAACCAGAAATGTCCACAGAGTATATCAAGATGCTGGCGGATCAGCTTCTGGCACTACAAGAAGAACTTGCTGAGTTGAAAAGAAACAAGGGGAAAAGAAAAGCGGAAAATGTAGAAATAAAAGTATTGAAAAAGGTAGAGATGGTCCCGGAACCGGGAAGGTTTAGTGGACTAAAAGAAGACTTTGACACTTGGCAAATGAATATGGCACTATATATAAAAAGCAATCCAGAGTCATTTGTCAATGACGAGTTGAAAAACATAGCGGTCCTAACACGAATTGGACCAAAAGCCGGAGAGAGAGATGCAACCGGAGCTGCCCAATGGGCAAGGCAGCAACTCCGACACCAAATGAAAGCCGAAAATTGGCTTTCAGAAGATGCATTAGGAAAACTACTGACACAAAGGTTCAAGTCAGTAAATGAGGAGGATGAAGCCAGAAACAAGCTTGAATGGTGCAAGCAAATGGGTAAAGAAACCGCCCAAGCCTTCACCACTCGATGGCTTGGATATTACTATGATACCGGAGGAGACCCCTCCAAACCTGATCCAGCAGGAGTAAGGATGTTTGAAAAGGCCCTAGAAGAAAACCTCGCACAAAGAATTTACGAGGATGGAAAAAGAAAAACATGCATACAAGACTATGTGGAAGTCGCCAAGGAAATAGGGTCCAGACTGGAATCCCTAAAGCTAAGGAAGACTGAGAAGGTCCAATCGGGATCAACTCAGAACAATAACTACCGAGAAGGGCAGGCACGAACATATGGAGGAAGAGGACAGCCAATGGATATAGGAGCAGTCCAAAGGAACTCCAAGTGCTTCAACTGTGCCAAAGATGGACACCTTGCAAGAGATTGTCCAAATCCCAAAAAGGAATGCTCGGAATGTAAGTTCCTTGGCGGAGGCCATAAACTCAACTGCCGAAAGAGGGCACAAGGGCCACAAAGAAGGCCACAAATAAGAGAAATGACAAAGAAGGAGGAAGAAAAGAAGGAAGAGGAACCGAAAGAAGCAAAGGCCATCAAAGGAATGGACTTTGAACAAATGAAGGCCTATTTCTTTGACCTTCATGATACCGAAATGAAGAAGGTGGGAAAAGGTTACGGCAACTGAGAGATCTGGGACCTCAGAAGCCGAAAGAAAACCCTTTAAACACAAAAAATAGTTTTTCATCCCTCTCTCCCTATGTACAATACAGACAAAACTTCGACAAAGATTCAGACTCCTCCACATGCTACTCTTCAGAATCCGAATGTAATTCTCCTATTTATCAAGTACACTTACCATCAACCGAGACCGGGTCTCCAAAGAAGGAGCTTGCTGCACGGGAATGCAGGCTTAATTCGGTCAAAAAAAACAAAAAAAATATTTATGAGGAAAGTTTCCCAGAACGAGTACTCTTATGGAATGCCAAGGTGCAATATGAGATCCTAATGGACATCTCAATTGCACACCCCACCACCAAGAACAAGTGACACGCCTGTAAGGCCCTCTTGGACAGTGGCGCAAATAGAGTCTTCATTGACAAACAATGGGCCGATCAAGTCAAGCTACCACTCAATAAGATGAAGAAGGAAATCCCCATCTTTAACGTGGATGGCACAAAGAATTCTGCCAGAGCAGTAACACACCAGGCAGAAATAATCCTAGATTATCAAGGACACTGCGAACGCCTTATCGCAGAAGTTACAAATCTAGGCAAAAATAACATGATCCTAGGCTACACTTGGTTAGCCAAACATAACCCAACCATTGACTGGTCTAAAGGAGAAGTGAAGATGGCAAGATGCCCAAGGTCCTGTTACATGCTCTCGGACTGAGGAACGCATCTAGCACAAGAGGAAGAAGAAGAACTCAAACACGCTTCGACCATGCACTGGTTCATTAAAAACCTCGAAGTGCCCAAAAAGAAGGAACCAACATTAGAAGAAATGGTTCCAAAAGAATACCATCACTATCCGAACGTCTTCAGTAAAAAAGAGTCCGAAAGACTTCCCTTAAGAAAACCGTGGGATCATGAAATAAAGCTTAAGCCTGGCTTTCAACCTAAAAAGGCTAAAATATTCCCAATGAGCAAGGACGAAATGGAGGAGCTTAAGTCCTTTGTAGAAGAACAAACTAAAAAGGGGTATATCAGACCTTCACACTCCCCACAAACAAGTCCTGTCTTTTTCATACCAAAGAAAGACGGAAACCAGGACTACAGATACCTCAATGAATGGACCATCAAAAATAACTACCCCCTACCACTTATAAGTCAACTAGTGGATAAGCTCCAAGGGGCAAAGCTCTTTACCAAACTAGATCTTCGATGGGGCTACAACAACATAAGAATAAAAGAAGGAGATGAATGGAAGGCTGCCTTCGTCTCACATTCAGGGGCATATGAGCCCCTCGTAATGTTTTTTGGGCAGTGCAACGCACCAGCCACCTTTCAGCAGATGATGAATGAGATCTTTGCTGATATGGATGGAGTAGTCATCATTTACATCGATGACATAATGATATTCACCAAAACCGACGATGAATCCAAACACGATAAAATCGTCCAAGAAGTACTAAAGTGGCTAAAAGAACATGATCTATTTCTAAAGCCGGAAAAGTGCTTCTTCAAACAAAAGAAAGTAGAATTCCTCGGAATGGTAGTAAACACTGAAGGAATCAAAATGGAAAAAGGAAAGGTGGAAGCCATTCTCGACTGGCCCACACCCAAAAATGTCAAAGGAGTTCGCAGTTTCTTGGGACTAGCGAATTACTACCGAAGATTCATTCAAGACTTTTCAAAAGTCTCTAGACCCCTGAATGATCTAACCAAGAAGGATCAACTCTGGCAGTGGGGACCCCAGGAACAAGGAGCGTTTGACTCACTCAAACAAGCTTTTACCACGGCGCCCATACTCGCATATCCAGACAATAACAGCGAGTTCCGCCTAGAAACCGACACATCAGACTTTGCCACAGGCACGGTTCTCTCTATCAAACAAAACGACAAGTGGCACCCTGTCGCATTTTCCTCAGCCTCTATGACCCCAGAGCAGAGGAACTACCCCATAGCAGATAAAGAAATGCTCGCCATCATTTTAGCTCTTGAACAATGGCGGTATTACCTTGAGGGGGCAGATGAATTTGAGGTCTGGACTGATCATGCGAACCTCAAATACTTTATGACCAAGCAAGATCTCAACCAACACCAAGCTAGATGGTCTCAATGGCTATCAAGATTTAATTATGTCCTAGTTAACAAACCTGGATCCCAAATGGGAAAGGCTGACGCTCTCTCTCGATGAGAGGATCATGCCGTTGGTATTGACAAAGACAACAAGGGCGTTCAAATGATCCCTGAAAATAGAGTAAGGGCACAAACAAGATATGGCTACTCAATTGAAGGAGAAGAAAGAAAACTTCTCGAAAGAATTGTAGAAGCCCAAGAGCAGTGGAAAGGCAAAGACACGGAAAAGCCTAACCTGCTATCCAAAGACAGTATCCTTTATCTTGGTGAAAGGATATTTGTTCCCCCAAAAGATACTTTACACCAAGATATTATCACTCTTTATCATGACTCTCCAATTGCCGGACATGGCAGTGCCGAAAAGACCTGGCAGATTATTGAACGCTACTTTCAATGGAACGGCCTTCGAGCCCAAGTAAAAGAGTATTGTTCAAGATGCAACCGCTGCGCTTGCATGAAACCAGAAAACAGAGCACCAAAAGGAGAACTAATTCCGAACCCTATCCCTGAAGGACCGTGGAAAGACATATCTGCAGATTTCATTACCGACCTCCCCCTTTCCAATACCTACGACTCTGTACTAGTCGTAGTAGACCGATTCTCAAAAGAGGTGGAATTCATACCCACCAACAAGACTATTACAGCTCTTGGTACAGCGAAGCTCTACAGGGACCATGTTTGGAAGCATCATGGTCTACCTAGGTCCATCATCTCAGATCGAGGACCCCAATTTGCTTCCAAAGTAATGAAAGATCTTGGCAAGATGCTCAAGATTGACCTAAAAATGTCTACGGCCTTCCACCCACAAACAGACGGACAGACAGAAAGGGTCAACCGAGATCTTCAACAATATCTCAGGCTGTTTACAGCCGAAAAACAAGAAAAATGGGCAGAGTGGCTTCCCCTGGCTCAATTCTCATATAACAATCGCCAGCACTTGTCCACCAAGAAAACACCGTTCGAAGTAACCAAAACTTATGAACCAAGGATGGGAATTGAACCCATCATCACTAAGAATGAATCGTCCTCGACATTCGCACAGGACTTTTCTAAGACGCTTGAGCAAGCTAGAGAATCTCTCGAAAAAGCTCAAATTTCAATGAAGAAGCAAGCGGACAAATCCTGCTCCAAGGTTCTGGATTTGACAATTGGAGACAAAGTCTGGTTGTCAACTGAGAACATAAAACTCAATCGGGCCTCCAAGAAGCTCACAGAGCGATGGATCGGCCCTTACGAAATCCTCTCATTCGCAGGCCCTAATGCTGTTACCTTAAAACTCCCTTCTACCCTGCGAATTCATCCTACCGTAAACATTTCAAGAGTTAAACCCTACAAAGAACATCTTGAAAACCAACCCGTAGTAGCCCCGGGACCCGTCGTGGGCACACAAGAGGGACTTCCAGAGTTCGAAGTCGAGTATATTGTCAACTCTCGACTTAAGGGACGATCTTTGGAATACCTAGTACACTGGAAGGGCTATGATGAGGAAGACCGCACATGGGAACCTCTGAGGCATCTCACAAATGCCAAGGAGGCATTAAAGGACTTTCACTTATCTAACCCGGCGGCACCCCGGAAGCTCAGAATGGTCCAAACGGACTTTGATTCGTTATTTTCTTCTTACAACAACATGATAGAGCCCTCCCAGGTTCCCTTCAATCACCTGGAATGCGATTCATAGGAGGGGGGTAATGTTATGATTTCACATCTTATCTTATCTTATCAAGTCACGTGATCACTTGCACGTGACCGTGGGAACTATCACATGATCAAGTCTAGATCATTCCCTTTCACTTTCATCACACTCGCTTTATTAATCTCCGCTCGTTCCAGAACACTCCACAACACGCTTCTTTAATTACCGATGGTCTAGGTCTATGACATCATATATGACGTAGTAGATTAGTAAGTAGTCACACACTTGCCCTAAACCATGTAAGTAGTATAAGAACCCAATGTCATCAATGACCGGACTTCAGTCAAGTCCTGGTTGATTCCCCTAAATCTTCCTCTTGATCTCCAGCAAGCCTGATTAGTAGTGACCGAAGCCTTAAGGATTTAGGTTGCCAACATTGGGCCAGTCAAGAATGGTCTTGACTTTCTCAGGGGACATGGTAAGTCCGGAGGGCAAGAGGTGGTATCTGAGGTACTCGGTAGAGTCAGTATGGAATTCACATTTATCTGGTTTAGCATAGAGGCCATGTTTCCAGAGTTGTCGGAGGACTTCTTGGACATGCTCCCTATGGGAAGCCTTGTCAGCGGAGAATATAAGAATATCATCCAGGTATATGATCATGAAGACATCAAGGAGATCAGCGAAAATAGAGTTGACAAATTGCTGGAAAGCCGCTGGAGAGTTGGTCAGTCTGAAAGGCATGACAAGCCATTCGTATGAACTATAGCGGGTCTGGAATGAAGTCTTCCATTTGTCGCCCTCAGCAATGTGGACCAGATGGTACGCATGCTGGAGGTCGATTTTAGTATAGATCTTCGCTTGGGCCAGAGCATCAAGGAGGTCAGAGATGCGAGGAAGGGGGTAGCGGTCTTTCTTCATGATCTTGTTCAGTTCTTGGAAGTCGATGCAAAGGTGGAGTGAACCATCCTTCTTGTGGACAAGGAGGACCGGAGCGGCGTGAGTGGAGGAAGATGGGCGGATGAAACCCATAGAGAGGTGTTCGTTGAGGAATGTCTGGAGGGACTCCAGCTCAGAGGGTGAGAGGGAATAAGTGACACCAATCAGAGGAGAAGCTCCTTCTTCCAAGTTGATCTTTAAATCAAACTCACGGTGTGGAGCAAGGGTATCAGCCTTGCTCTTGCTAAACACATCTGCAAAGTCATGATACTCCAGAGGAACTCCAGAGAGATCAGCTGGATTGGGGGCGGTGGATGCAGCATGGAGGTCACTTTCCTTAGAGCAGAGTTGCAGACTAAACTGCACAGAGCCCTCAAGAGGACAGGCGAGTGCGAAGGCTGGAGCGCTGATCAGCATGATCGGCAGAGCCTTGCGCTCAGAGAAATGCGGTGGATCAGTGGAGGTGGAGTCAGCCAGAGGCGAGGGAACCAGAGCTGGGGCAGGCAAAACCGGAGTGGCCGGAGGCTGCGGAGATGAGCTCGTAGGTGCCAGAATGGGCTGTTCTGGTGTCTGGAACGAGATACTGCTCGAAACCCAGTCAATCAATGGATTGTAGCTGGTGAGCCAGTTGTGTCCCAAGACAATGGAGCAGGATCCATCTAGCGGAGTGACATAAAATGTCATCAGAGTGATATCACCAGTTTCGAAATGAACAGAGAGGTCGACAGCTTGGGAAAGGATAGAATTGGAGGTTCCGTCAAACAACCAGAGTTGTAGCGGAGAAACAGAGTAGGTTGAAAGTGCATGTTTTTTCACGAAAGTGGAGTCAACAAAGCAGTTGGAGGATCCAGAGTCCAACAACATGGGAAAGGCTGGAATGTCATAAGAGATTAGAGAGATGGATGGCATAAGTGATCTAGGGTCTAAAAGAGCAGACATGTTGAGTCAGATCTCCAAAGGTGCACGGGAAGAGTCAATGCAACCTCCTGTCCGTGTGGAGTCACAGAGGCTGCTGCTTATTTTTTCGCCTTGGAGGCGTCCAGTTTAGCTTCTGGAGTTGCAGTCTTCACGGCACGAGCCTTAGCTGCGCAGGATGTGGACTTGGGACAGCCCTTGGCTACGTGTCCAGCTAAACCACAGAACATACAGAGATTGTTGTCAAATCATTGCTTGCGTTCCTCAGCTGTAAGCTTACTGTCCTTTCCGAGCTTGGATGACAAGTCCAGCTTTGGAGTACTGGAGGCTTTAGAAGAGCTGGAGGAGTTAGCAGACTTGCCTTTTGATTCCTTAGAACTGGAGGTGCTAGCGGAGTTGGAGGACAGAGCGGCAGGCTTGTCAGACACTTTGGCAGGGCTGGCAGAAGACTTTGTCTGATGGCTAATCTCTGACTTGCGCTCCCAATAGCAAGCATCAATAGCCTGAGCGAGTTGGCGGAGTTCAACAAGAGTAGGGGGTTTGCCAACGTGCGAGATTTTGTCCTTGATGCGGTCTGGAAGTCCGTTATAGAAATGGTGCCGGAGGGCACCTTCTCCGTAACTCTGGACTTGAGATGTGATCCAATTGAATTTGACAACATACTTGTTAATTTTTTGACTGTCCTTCATTGTCAAATGGTTGAGCTGATGCTCTGCATCTCCGACAGGGTCATGTGGTCCGAAATTGGTCTGGAGCTCTAGGACAAACTTCTTGAAGTTGTCCATCCAGATGGGCCAGAGGTCTGGATCTTCCATCTGGAGGAGGTCTGGTTCGAACCACTCCAATGCCATACCCTTGAGGTAAGACTGGGTGAAGGTGACTTTAGCGTGGTCAGTGGCAAAAGCTTTAGGATGATCTTGGAAGTTCAACTTGCATTGAACCAGGAAAACCCGGAGTTTTTGGAGGTCAGTCCCGTCAAACTGGTCTGGTTCCTAGACTTTGGTCTGTTGCGAGGACTTGGGTTTGCGACGAGAGAAGCGAGTGAGGCTGCGAATGGCACTGGCAAGCTTGCCAAGTGTATCGCGTGGAATCGATTCGTTATCTGTGGAAGGATCGAAATTGTCCTCAGGGAGGTTGAAGTTGCTACTGGAGAGATCGGGATCACCTCTGGAGTTTCCTGGAGTGCCAGAGTGGACGCTCAGGTTCACCAGAGTGTGGAGCGATGCCAAATTTGACCGAGGGGCTTCTTTGTCAAGGGGTTGGTCATCAACAGGTAGCTCTTCGATGCGAGCTCCTGGAGTGGGAGAGTGTGGGGGCACTGGCACCTGGGACGCCGAGCCTGGGGTGTGTCTAGCAGAGAAGCTACGAAATTGGTCGATGAGGTTGGGGCCTCAGCGACTACTGCTAAAAGGGCATAGGGCGTCAGGCATATTCGCGAGTGCATGAGAACAGGAATGGGTAACTCTGGTTGCCATATCGGTGAGGACTTTTGCAATTTGGAGTTCGAATCTACTGTTAAACACTGGGTCAGATGAACTCCAGACTAACTCCGGACTTCAGAGTTAGGTTAGTCGAATGGGACTTTGGCTTCACCTTATGTGGTGCGCCTTGCAGAAAGTCCGGTGTCCTGAATTTGTGGAGGGTCAGAGTTCAGAGGAGAGTCTCAGACTCAAGACAAGAGGAGAGGACAAGGTCAAGGTTAAGTTGAGATTTGAACTGAGGTATCTACAGACAGAAGTAGAGACTTTATACTAAGAGAGATGAGATCAGGTAAGTCTTCAATGTGCGCAGGCACAGAGGTAACTATGTAAGTGAAATGGAAGTCAAGATAAGACATTGAGATGGAAAGGGAATAGAGATGTCAAGATGAAATGGAAACGGAGATGTCATAGTGGAACATACTGAGAGATGTCAAGATAAAACATAATGGAAAAGGTCCGAAGTCAAGATCTATGATATTGAACAAGAATGAACTGGAGGATCAATGGAGTTGGTCTGGAGTTGAGTATGCGTGCGTGACCGGGGGAACTGGTCCGGAGTTTGTCCGGAGTGAGCAGAGTTGGACAGGATATGACACCCAGAGGGATAATGAACATGGCTTTTCATTGGTCTTCTTTGTGGATGCGGATGTTATTGTATCCCCAATGAATGTCAAACTTTGAAAAGTACTTTGAATGCTTCATGCAGTCAATGAGGTCGGATATGAGGGGAAGTGGATAAGCATTCTTGACGGTATGTTCATTCAGGTACCCATAATCCTGACAGGGGCAAAGTGAACCATCTTTTTTTGGGACAAAGAAAAGGGGGGAAGCCTGGGGGGATTTGGATTCAATGATACATCCAGTGTGAAGATGTTCTTCAACAAAAGCTCTGCAGGCTTCCATTTCTGCAGGGTTCAGAGCATAGGCTTTGGCTTGTTTTAAAACAAAAGAATCCTTGAGCTCAATGACATGGTCATAGGGTTGATGTGGGGGAAGGACATCATGATTCTTCTCTTCAAAGACATCAGAGAAGTCGGAGTATGGTTTCGGAAGGGTTACTTCCTTCTTGACATTCTGCTGAGCTATCTCAGTAGTGATGGTGGTTTTGCATATGGTTTCAGCAGAGAGCCAGATGTTTCTATCTCGAAGGTCCAACTCAATGTTCCTGTTGGGATCCAATCCTAACCATCAGAGCAGGTATCGTTCTGGGATTTCATCATACATAGGGAGGGGATCTTCAGGAAAAGAGAGGGTTCTGTTTTTCCAGTCGATAGTAGGATTTCGATCAGCAAGCCTGTTCATTCCTAGGATGATCTGAGGTCTACCAAGGCCAATGATCATTAGGTGGAGGGTTTCTGTTTGTTCTGGAAAAACAACAGTGGCATTGGAGTAGAAGTGAATCATTCCAGTTTGGTTGGGAGTTCCATCTACATTTAGGGCTTGTAGGGGTTTGGAAATGGAATGAAAGGAGAGACCAAGTCTTTTGGCCAGTCATAGATTGATGAAGGTTCTGGTAGCTCCACAGTCAATTAGTGTGGTGGTGTCAATGGTTTTTGTTCCATGAGAAAGTTTTATATGAATATGAATAGATTTCTCAGATTCAGATGATAAGGTTACATGGGCAATATTATGAAGAGGTAGCATTGACTCATCTCTCCTGGTCAAAAATCCTCAGTGATTTTGGTGATGGAGGCAATGGACTCCTGGGCAGGTTCAAAACTCTGCTTCAGCTCCTGGAGGATCTGGTCTGTAGTTTTTCCTCCAGCTGTGAGAGAATTGATGTACTGCATCAAACTATTATTGGGCTGTGTCTGCACAGCATGAATTCTGTTGGGGTTGTGAGGGGGACGAGGTGGAGGAGCAGAGGTTGACTGATTGGGATGGTTCCTGGTAGAACAGCAACTCTGTTTGCAGATGAAGCATAGCTTGTTGTCTAAGCATTGCTTTCATTCATCAGGGGATAGGTTTAGAGTGTCAATGTCCATGGCATTGGGATCCCTAGTAGGAGTGGAGCAAGGGGCAAAAGATCTCTAGGGGAAGGTGTGATTGGGGATAGTCCTAGTGGTGGTGGTAACTCTGGGAGCCATTCGAATTCTGTTGGCTTTGAACTGCTCAACCTTTGAGTACCATTTGGAGATCTTCTTTGGCAGGGTTTCTAGTCTGGCCATTCTGGAGTGATGGTATTGATGGATGCCTTGGTCAAAAAGGCCAATGAGAGCGAGGTCATTTGTGAGGGCAGCAGTGGTGGACAGGATGCAGAAATCAGAGACATATTTGTGTAGGTCTGATGCAGTATTTTGTTGCAGGGCAACAAGCTTCTTCATGGCATCATGACATATTCATGACATCCCATCCATCTCCACCTCCTCCAGCCCCATCTCCAGCCATCTCTGGCCACCTCTGCTGCCATCAGCCCACCTCCACTTCCTCCATGCTCAGAGCTCCACTCCTCCGCTCTGGACCAAGGCTGTGCTTGCACAGCTACTCAGCTATTCATCAGACCTGGATATCTTTCGTACATTCTGTTTGTACTTTCTCTTCGCTTCCCTCACCCCTTCTTGGTCCCTTATGGACCCTTGATTTATCTCACTTATTCCCTGACATCCTTGATGTTCCTGTTTATCTTCTAGTATAAAACCTATGTACCTCTGTCGTGTATCCCTTAGCATGAATATTGAATTTAGTTCCACTCTCCTAATCTTGTCATGATCCCCTCCTCCTCCTGTTGGACCTCCACTCCTCCGAAATACAAGGACAGGGACCTGTTCAAGGGCACAACACATAAGTCCTGCATCAACGTCCTTTCTATGCAACTCTGCTCCGACATCTCTGCTCTGGACTTTGGTTCACCTCTGAGATGAACTTCATCAACCACCCCTCAGCACCTTCGGAACTCTGATCGGACTTGAGTCTGGAGAGTCCAGACCTTAACAGTATATTTGTACTGCCACTTGAGCAGGTCTCCACTCTTTTCATCTCTGACCTCATGCCATCATAAACACTTGTCATGACCTCAGCATGCTTTTGGATCTTCTTTGAATCCAACTATGCACCTCTAGTCTTGACAACACTCCTCCGACTTCTCGCCATCCTCTTGACAGCCCCCCTTTTATTCTGTTCCTCCAATCTCCAAACTCCAACCTGACTCTGCCCCTCCAGCGGATCACCTCCCATCCCCATTCCTCATTGCTGACTTCTTCTCCTATATCCTCTGATGAGACCACCCTCGGCTTTCAAGCCACCTCTTTGGGTTCTCCTTTTGTTGGTTTTAGGATATAGCTCGCTTGCCATGAGACTCTGTTGAGTGATTGGAACACAAGCAGCACTTCATCCGACCCTGACAAGCAGAATGCCAAACCCCCTGTGCCTCCACTCCAGAGTACACTCTGGAATCACCACCACTCTTGGACTTTTGCCCTCCAACTTCCTTGTCAATGCCATCCCACTTGTATGTGCATGCAAGATAGATTGCCTAGTCCACTTTGTCAGCCACCTCTAGCCCCTCACTGGAGGAAGGTAAGACACCTCTGATAGGAAAGTCACCCTCACAACATCCGACCTCCCCCCACCCTCTACTCTGTTTCCTCTGACCTTTTGGACCTCAAGTCCAGAGGTCACTCCATTTTCTCTGTTGCCAACTCCAGCAAGTCCGGACGCCATGGTATTGGACCTTCTTCAGGTCCTTTCTCCTCTCTTCATTCCATTTTGTCTCTGCCTTATGTCCTTCTGTCATTTTTCCTCTTGTTTTCTCTTAACTTCTTTCATCTGACCTTTCCTACCTACAGACCAAAAGTCTGAAGGTAACTCTGTTTGCTGTCCGCCAACTCCTTATCCGGTCAGTCTGGACATCTTGGTAAGGAACCTCCTTTGGTTTCTTCCCTTTCCTCCCTCTATTTTTTGCTTCTTCCCATTTGTTTTCTTCTCCTCTGCTGTCTTCTATGCTTTTGGACCCCCAAGTCCAATAGCAACTTTGTTTCTTGACCACTAACTCCGGTCATATCCGGTTAGTCCAAACATCAGGGTAAAAGCTCCCCTTTTGGTTCTTTCCCTTCCTTCCTCTCTCTTCCTGTCCACTGTTCTTTGTTCTAATACTGGGTGACAATGGTTGACTCCTCTTCAAGGAGTGCCATCACCGGTTGAGGAACACCCTCTGTTTCACTTCACTTCTTGTCCATGAACTTCAATTGGGTCCGGTCAGTCCAGACATCAAGGTAAAGGTTTCTTTTTGGGCCTTTCCCTTTTCTTTTCCCTTTTCCTATGTTCTGTCCTTTTGTTCTGACTCTGGGTCATGATGGTACACTCCTCTTCAAGGAGCGCCATTACCAGTTGACGAACACCTTCCGTTTCCTCTTTACCTGATGATCACAAGTCTGAAGGTAACTCCGATTTGCTCTGGCAACTCCAGAGCCTTTTCTTCTTGAAGCTTCCTCTTCACTCTGGTTGCTTCTACTTCTTGTTCTTCCTTGAATTTCCCTCTGACCTTTACACCTGAGGACCACATGTCCAAAGGTCATTTTCCCCTCACCTCCAGCATTGCGTTGCTTAATAGCCACCACTCCAGTCGCTCAGCCTCACACTCCACTCCATTCAAACCTGAAGACATCAAGTCCAAAGGTACCTCTGCTTCAACTCTGGAAACTCCAGAATTTCCATTTCTTTTTCTTCCTTTCCTTTCTGTTTCTGTTTTCTAGACTTGGGACCTGCGTCACCCTTGTCTGCACTCTCCTCAAGAGCACCTCATGACACACTCCTCCGATTTCTTCTTCTATTTCTTTTCTTTTGGTGCTGTCAACTCCGGCAGCATCCGGTCTATTCCAGACCACTCTGTTTCCTTCTGTTTCCTTTGTTCTAATTTCCAGACCTGGGATTGCATTGCCCTTGTCTGTGCTCTCTTCTCGAGCACCTTGACACGATCCTTTGTCCTTTCCTCCATACCTCCAGACATTAGATCTGAAGGTAACTCTGTTCTAAGTCTGGTTTGCTCTGGCAACTCCAGACCCTTTCCTTCTTCATCTCTTTGTTTTCTTTTCTTTCTGTTCTCTGGACCTGGAACTTGCATTGCCCTTGTCTGTGTTCCATTCTGGAGCACCTCCAGATGCATCCACTCTTTTCTCTGTCTGATACTTATGACCTCATGACTTCCCCTCAGGGTCCATTCCAGATCATCCAAACTTCCCTCTGGGTCCACTCCAGACCACTTTGTTTTCACTCTGATTCTGCCTTTCTGTGTCTATTTCTCCCTTTTGTTTCTGACCCTTCCATTGCCGTCCACTTCAGCAGCATCTGGTCCATTTTGGACCACTTTGTTTCCTCTTCTATTCTTCTCCTTCCCCTCTGTTGGTCCTTTGGGCCTTCATCTTTGTCGACTCCAACAACTCTGACAAACTCCAGTCCACTCCAGACCATTTGACACATTTTCTCTTCCTTCAGGCAATCCACCTTTGTGGCCT
Organism: Nevesoporus exiguus; assembly: GCA_038089155.1. Classification (NCBI taxonomy): domain Eukaryota; kingdom Fungi; phylum Basidiomycota; class Agaricomycetes; order Boletales; family Boletaceae; genus Nevesoporus; species Nevesoporus exiguus. Next base: position 17,575 of record JBBPKI010000460.1, read on the forward strand.
TCATGCCAACCTCTTTGGGTTCTCTGATGTTTGTTTAGTATAGGACATCACACACTTGCCCACTAAATGATCCGTTGATCATTGGGTTTAAGAAGCCGCAATGTCTAACATACTCTTACAGATTGAATGCCAAACCTCCACACTCCAGGACTCTGTTTGGAAATATAATCCTGGGAGTTGCACCTCCAGGACTCACCCAAGGCCCCCAGGCCTCTCTGTGGTCACTGTCTGCAGACCTCCAACTGGCTTCGTCCAGATTTCTCCCCATATTAAGGACTGACCAATGACTAGCCATTTAGCTCTCTGCCATCCCTGGCACTTTATAAGTTTGTTGCTATTGTTGTTGTTGTCTTTCTTCTAGGTTTTCAGCCTTTGCAATCTCGTCCTGCAGACCTCTGACCAGCTTTGTTTTGGACATCTCTCCCTGCACTTAGGACTGACCAAGATCATCCTTGGCCCTTTGTCAACTCTGGCATGTATTTTCTGCTTAGAACTCCTCCACTTTTGCTTCTTTCTACTCTTCTTTCTGCTCCAATTGTGTATCTCTGCTTTTTTGCTCTTATATCATTTCTGTTTCTGTTACCCCTGTACTCCGGTTACTCCAGAGTTACCTCCGATTAACTCCGATTAACTTCTGCTTCAATCACCTCCGGTACACTATGTACAACTCTGGATAACTCCGGATAACTCCACTTTTTCTCTGTTTTCATCTTTGTCTTTATATCCATTCTGATCTTCCTTCATCTATTCTTTATCTTTCATTATCCTTGTTCACTCTATTCTCTCCTTCCACCTTCTGTCTTTCTTGGCACATTCCTGTGCCACTTCATTTCCCTCTGGTGCATTCATGTGCCTCTCCATTTTCCTCTGATTACTCCGGCTTAGCTCCGGAGTAACTCCAGAATTTTTCCAGTTTACCTTGTTTCATTCCTATCCTCTGTTTTCTGTTTTCATCATTCTGGACTTGTTTCTTTCCCTTCTGTTAACTCTGGCTTACTCTGATTTTCCAACCTTTCAGGTACATTCTGTACCTTTGTTTCTGCTGTCTTCAGAACCCTCCAATTCTCCAGCCTGTTTCAGGCATCTTGACCCCTTTCTGGGGCCTTCTGACTTTTTCATCTCTATTTCCATTTCCATCTCTGCACCTACCTTAGAACTTCTCTGAACTCCAGTGCACTCCACATACAACTCCAGTCCTTCTCCAGGGACCACCATCCTCTGTCTTTCCAGCACCATCCAGTGCTCTCTGTTCTCAGGCCCACTCCAGGCACCTCCAACCCCTTTCCAGGGCTCTGTTTTCGCTTTCTCTCTGTTTTCCATTTTTCCTTTGTATACTCAGTTCTTACTCTCCATTTCTGTTTTTCAGTATCTCTGTTTTCCTTCTCCAATCCTTTCCTCTCTCTGTTTTTCATCCTCCAGTGTCCAGCCACCTCTGCATGTCCTCTGCTGCCACTCTGCACACACTGCCATCTCTGGTGTCCATTCCACTCCACTTGTGCACCCCCCATGCTCTCCAAATCCACCTTGCACATCATCCATATCCATCTCTGTCAGGTGTTGTGCCAAAGGCACACCTTGACCCCTCTCGTGCTGAGGCTTGGAGCCTCCTTTTGGAGCTAGCATATTATCATCAGCAGGACTCTGAGTTATCCAGTTGGTCTGGAAACCTCTGTTATACTCCATGTAGCATCATTCTCAGACTCAGCCCAGCAAGCACCTCTGTTATCCCCTCCATTGGTGCATCCTCTCCAAAGAAGCTTGACCACTTCCCCAGATTGGCTCTGCACTGAATCCCCACTTACTGTAGGCCTCAAGGGCTTGGCCTTAAAGGGGAGGCACTGTCATATCCATGACATCCCATCCATCTCCACCTCCTCTGGCCCCATCTCTGGCCATCTCCGGCCACCTCTGCTACCATCAGCCCACCTCCACTTCCTCTATGCTTGGAGCTCCACTCCTCTGCTCCAGACCAAGGCTGTGCTTGCACAGCTACTGTTGGCAACCTAAACCTATTAAGGCTTCAGTCACACTACTAGTCCTTGCTTATAGAGTCAAGAGGAAGAGTTCAGGGGAATCAACCAGGACTTGACTGAAGTCCGGTTGACGATGGGATTGACTTCTTATACTACTTACATGGTTTAGGGCAAGTGTGTGACTACTTGCTAATCTACTACGTCATGTATGATGTCATAGACCTAGACCAATGGTAATTAAAGAAGCATGTAGTGGCATATTCTAGAACGAGTGGAGATTAATGAAGCGAGTGTGATAGAAGTGAAAGGGAATGATCTGGACTTGATCATGTGAGCTATTCCACAGTCACATGCAAGTGATCATGTGACTTGATAAGATAAGATAAGAAATGAAATCATAACATTACCCCCCTCCTATGAATTGCATTCCAGGTGATTAAAGGAAACCTGGGAGGGTTCTGTGACGTTTGAATAAGAAAAGAAAAGAGAATCAAAGTCCATTTGAAGCATCCTTAACTTTTGAGGTGCTGATGGGTTTGATAAATAAAAGTTGGCAATAGCTTCCTTGGCATTTGCCAGGTGGCTCTGAGGTTCCCATGTGTGGTCTTCCTCGTCATAGCCCTTTCAATGTACCAAGAATTCGAGAGATCGTCATTTAAGTCAAGAATTGACTATGTACTCAACTTCAAACTCAGGAATTCCTTCTTGTGTGCCCACAACAGGTCCTGGGGCAACTACGGGTTGATTTTCAAGGCATTCCTTATAGGGTTTAACTCTTGAAATATTAACAGTAGGGTGGATTCACAGGGTAGAAGGAAGTTTTAACGTGACAGCATTGGGTTCTGCAAAGGAGAGGATTTTGTAAGGGCTGATCTATCACTCTGTAAGCTTTTTTGAGGCCTGATTTAGTTTGATGTTCTCAGTTGACAACCAGACTTTATCTCCAACTGTCAAATCTGGAACCTTGGAGCGGGATTTATCTGCTTGTTTCTTCATTGAAATTTGAGCTTTTTCGAGAGATTCTCTAGCTTGCTCAAGCATCTTGGAAAAGTCCTGTGCAAATGCCAAGGACAATTCGTTTTTGGTGGTGATGGGTTCTATTCCCATCCTTGATTCGTAGGTTTTTGTAACCTCGAACAGAGTTTTCTTAGTAGTGGAGTGCTGGTGGTTATTGTAAGAGAATTGTGCCAGGGAAAGCCACTCTGCCCATTTTTCTTGTTTTTCAGCTGTAAACAGCCTAAGATATTGTTGAAGGTCTCTATTGACCCTTTCTGTCTGTCCATCTGTTTGAGGATGGAATGCGGTAGACATATTAAGGTTTATTTTCAGCATCTTGCCGAGATCCTTCATTACTTGTGAAGCGAATTGTGGTCCTTGATCTGAGATAATGGACCTTGGTAGACCATGGTGCTTCCAGACATGGTCTCTATATAGCTTTGCTGTACCGAGAGCTGTAATTGTCTTGTTGGTGGGTATGAATTCCACCTCTTTGGAGAATTGATCTACTACGACTAATACAGAATCGTAGGTGTTGGAAAGGGGAAGATCGGTAATAAAGTCTGCAGAAATGTCCTTCCATGGACCTTCTGGGATTGGGTTCAGGATTAGCTCTCCTTTTGGTGCCTTATTCTCTGGCTTCATTCGTGCGCATCTGTCGCACCTTGAACAATAATCTTTTACTTGGGCTCAAAGGCCATTCTATTGAAAATATCATTCTATTATTTGCCAGGTCTTTTTGGCACTGCCGTGGCCAGCAATCAGAGAGTCATGATAAAGGGTAATAATGTCTTGGTGCAGAGTTTCCTTTGGAGGGACAAAGATCCTCACCAAGATACAGGATTCCATCTTTTGATAGCAGGTTGGGCTTTTCTTTATCCTTGCCTTTCCACTGCTCTTGTGCTTCTATTATTCTTTCGAGGAGTTTTCTTTCTTCTCCTTCGATTGAGAAGCCTGGTCTTTGTACCCTTACTCTATTTTCAGGGATCATTTGGACGCCTTTGTTGTCTTCTTCAATGCCAGCGGCGTGATCCTCTTGTTGAGAGAGAGCATCTGCCTTTCCCATTTGGGATCCAGGCTTATTAACTAAGACATAGTTGAATTGAGACAGCCATTGTGACCATCAAGCTTGTCTTTGATTAAGATCTTGTTTAGTCCTTAAATACCGGAGGTTGGTGTGATCCATCCAGATTTCAAATTGTTCTGCCCCCTCAAGGTAATGCCACCATTGTTCTAAGGCTAGGATAATTGTGAGCATTTCCTTGTCTGCAATTGGATAGTTCCTCTGCTTGGGGGTCATGGAAGCTGAGGAGAAGGCAATGGGGTGCCATTTGTCTTCTTGCTTTATTGAAAGGACCATGCCAGTAGTGAAGTCAGAGGCATTGGTTTCAAGTCGGAACTTGCTATTGTTATCAGGATAAGCAAGTATCGGGGCCATTGTGAAGGCCCTTTTTAGAGTGTCAAATGCCTCTTGTTCAGTGGGTCCCCACTGCCAGGGTTGGTTTTTTTTTGTTAGATCATTCAAGAGTCAAGAGACTTTGGAGAAGTCTTGAATGAATCTTCTATAATAATTGGTGAGTTCCAAGAAGCTGCGGACCCCCTTGATGTTCTTAGGCATTGGCCATTCTAATATGGCTTCTACCTTTCCTTTCTCTATTTTAATTCCTTCGGTGTTCATGACCATTCCAAGGAATTTGACTTCTTTTTGCTTGAAAAAGCACTTTTCTGGTTTCAGGAATAAGTCATGTTCCTTTAACCTTTTGAGGACTTCTTGGACAATTCTATCATGTTCGGATTTGTTGTCTGTTTTGGTGAATATCATTATGTCATCAATATAAATGATGACTACTCTGTCCATGTCTGCAAAGATCTCATTCATCATTTGCTGGAAAGTGGCTGGTGCATTGCACTGCCCGAAGAACATTACAAGAGGTTCATAGGCTCCTGAATGTGAGACAAAGGCAGCTTTCCATTCGTCTCCTTCTTTTATCCTTATATTATTGTAACCCCATCTTAGGTCTAGCTTTGTGAACAGCTTAGCACCTTGGAGTTTGTCTACCAATTGACTGATGAGTGGCAAAGGATAATTGTTCTTGATGGTCCACTCATTTAGGTAGCAGTAGTCTTGAACTAGCCTCTTCTTTCCATCTTTCTTTGGTATGAAGAAGACTGGTGACGTTTGTGGAGAGTGAGAAGGGCGAATATACCCTTTCTTGGTTTGTTCTTCCATGAAGGACTTAAGCTCTTCCATTTCATCCTTACTCATGGGGAATATTTTTGCCTTTTTGGGTTGAAAGCCAGGCTTCAGCTTTATCTCATGATCCCAGGGTTTTCATAAGGGAAGTCGTTCAGATTCTTTTTTACTAAAGACATCCAAATAGTGATGGTATTCTTTAGGAACCATTTCTTCGAGGGTGGGTTCCTTCTTCTTGGATATTTCCAGGTTTTTGATAAACTGATGCATGGTTGAAGCATGCTTCAGTTCTTCTTCTTCCTGGGCCAAGTGTGTTCCTCGGTCCAACAACATGTAACAGAACCTGGGACATCGTGCCATTTTGACTTCTCTTTTTGACCAGTCAATGGTTGGGTTATGTTTTGCCAACCATGTGTAGCCAAGGATCATATTGTTCTTGCCTAGGTTTGTTACTTCCATGACTAGGTGTTTGTGATGTCCTTGATAATCTAGGATTATTTCTGCCTGATGGGTAACGGCTCTGGCAGAATTCTTTGTGCCATCTATGTTGAAAACTGGGATTTCTTTTTCCATTTTCTGAAGTGGCAATTTAACTTGTTTGGCCCAAACTTTGTCTATGAAGACTTCATTTGCACCACTATCCAAGAGGGCCTTGCATGTATGTCTCTTGTTTTTGGTAGTGGGGTGTGCAATTGAGATATCCATGAGGATCTCATACTGCACCTTGGTATTTCGTAAGAGGATTCGTTCTGGGAAACTATCCTCATAAAATTTTTTTTTGTTTTCTTTGACTGAATTAAGCCTGCATTCCCATGCAGCAAGCTCCTTGTTTGGAGACCTGGTCTCGGTAGTTGGTAAATGTACTCTATAAGTAGGTGATTCTGGTTCTGAGTCCAAAGAGTAACAAGTGGAGGAGGAGTCATAATCATTGTCATCTTGTCCATACTGTACAGAAGAAGAGAGAGAGGAGAAACTATTTTTTGTATTTAATTGCAGCTTCTGAGGTCCCAGTTCCCTCAGTTGCCATAGCCTTTTCCCTGTTTCTTCAT
>JBBPKI010000461.1:0-23776 GCA_038089155.1 Nevesoporus exiguus
TAAGTCCAATAGAATATACCCCAAGGACTTCAAGTGAAGTCTCTTGTTGATTTCCCCATAAACCTCTTGATTGAGCCTGAACCCTTCTAAAGGTTCCTCTTAAGCATTGCTTATCCATTCTTTAAGATGTCTCTAGTGACCCCTAAAGGGTAGTCATGGACTGCATTCCCTCTGACTTTACGAACTCTTGACCTTAGGGTTATGGGTTGTAACATTAGACTTCGCTTTATTACCTTTACTGGTCACTGAAGCGCTGTCTATAAGGGCAGATGGTGCACAAAGGTGTATCCAGAAGTAGTCGATGATCTCCATGTTCCTTACACCAACAACAACAACGTCCCGAGTGGTTTAAACACCAGTGTTACAATATTTTCGCTTCATCCTGGTCTCTTACTTGTCTCCGAACGCATCTCATTTATGTATCCACATCTGCATGCAAGGTACCTACGGTTCCTTGTTACTTTCTCGCTAGACGAGTTTGACTTCTCCTTCACCATTTCTATTCTTACCTGATAATCTCTTCTTTTGGACATTACCTCCTAACAGCGTTCTCTCGCACGCTGTCATGATCCACATAGCCATCCGCAGTAGTTCTCTCTTGTTCTTCTTTATTCCATTGCCTTCTATTTCTTTCTATGCCTACCCTAACTCTTGGTCCGTGCGCATCCTCTTGGACTATAAGTAGCTAGCTACTTCACCTGTAAAACCCAAGTTAGACCTATGCAATCCACCTCTTCTCTGGACTTGCTCTTGCCTGAATTGTCGCCTCAACAGTTCTACCTTGCTTTCGCCTTCCAATTCGTTGTGAGATGTTGTGCCTCTTCGTGAGTGCCTCCTCACAAAGAATCCTTGTCATTAGCAGTCCAGAAGAACGTGCTCCGTAACAACCAGCATCCCTTCGAGGATGTAATGGACAAAGTTGTGCTCTACCCTCCACAATGAGGTTAAACTAGCTCCTACACTCAAGGATGCCACACAAGCATTATCCCTCTCCATCTGAAGTAAGCCAACAATCAAGACAAAGTCACATTTGAAGTTATCATGAAGTAATCACGGATTTGGCCACCCCAATGAAAAGTTCAGCGCATGAAGGCACATTCTATTACATCTACCCAGTCATATACAAAGCTCATAAGCTGACCCTTTGTTGCTTGACAATACCTAGGTCAACAGACCACAAGCTATAGGCCATACCGAGAACATCCCATGACTCCACAAAGAGAATAAACTAGACAACCATCCCCAGACTGAGAAGTCTATAAACTATCTCTGATCCTGGATGAGTCCACGGAGCGTACTGCTTCAGCATGCCTCCCAGTCACTTGGAATGGTGCTACCTCTTCTTTTGGTTAGTACACCCTCACAGGTGGCACTCCAAGTTGGGCATGACACACATAGTACAACCACACCTCTACCCCAGCATGCAATGATTACAGGACTGAGCAATGGCTCCCCCTGTCCCACAATGATCTGCATTGGAACAGATTTAGATTCCCAGTGATACATTGCTACTCATAGGTGCAACACCTCATGCAACCCCCTACCACATCAAGCTTTCCAGCCACAATCTTTTAGGCTAACAAATACACCAACAGGCTTCTTAGTCACACACCAATGCCACCTCTCACTGCAGGATAAGTCACAATCAAGCATATTAGTGAAACAACTGCAACATCGAAAAACTATCTTATCCAAAGGCAAGACATAACCCCCGATGCAGACCGACATGCATAGGTCTTCTCCCCTTTTCTCCATGCCTTTGTGCACAAGTACCACCCCTGGAAACTAAGATCACCCTATGCCACCACGCCATGATCCCTCTGGATGCAGAAACATGCCCACAGAAATTCTGAGGTATGCAGACCAAGTGCTGCCTCTGGAGGGAGTGAAAATTGAAACCTCCAAGACAAGGATAAACTATCTAGAAGCCCAGGAATTTATTTTACAGCATTTAGTGAAATTCAAGCCTTAGTATGGTTATCAGGGATACTAAGACAGTGCAGAACCCCCCTGTATGTAATACCAGAAAACACTAACCCTCGAAGAACATCCAGAATGATGTCAAAAACTATAACGACACCCCTGCTTCATCACGCCTTTAGAATTTGAAGCAACCCATCCAATGACTCAAGTAATGTGAGCAGACAACCACTGAGTACCTACCTACCACAGACGTCACCAAGCATAGCAAAAAGCTCCTGAATACCAGAAGTACAGAGTTTCCCCAATGTTGCAAGTCACTTTACCCAAAGCCAACCTCTACAACCTCTACCCAACTCAACAAGTTGCCCATGACACGAAGAAAGACACAACATAGTGTTAGTGGATCCCCTTCCCCCAGACAAGGACCTAGGAGGCAGTCCGAGATGTAAGTTCAACAGAAAGTTTAACAGTGAAGTCAAGGAAAGTCCGATGGTAGCAGGGTCCTTTTGAGGATATCCCAAACCTGTTATTGAAAGATGATCTAAGATGGATCTGAAGGACAATCTGAAGGACGATAAGTTAAAGATGAAGTCCAATGCTGGTTCAATGAATCCATATGCCCATCCACTCCTGTACACTTTCACTCTCCCCCCCCCGACCTCTTATAAGAAGACACCACAAGTCATATGTCCAAGACGACATGATAAACTACCACATGTACAGAAAGATAGATTTATTTATTCTATCCCCTAAGTTAATTGCTACAGCTACCCCCCAGGACCATCCACACCAATGCAAGTCAAGAAGGGAGTCCCCATCTCTCACGTTCAACACAAGAAGGACATTCCAAAGAAGGCCCTGCCAGCCTTATATTCACCCACCCCCCCTCCCTTTCCCATCTTTCACTCTTTATGAAGATGCTAAGCCATCACGCATGAGAACATGCCGTCCGTCTTGGTGCGCTCAGAGTTCACACTTTCAAATCCATAGATTCGAGGAGGGAGTAGTATAGGAGTATAGGTATGAGCGGTGAGTGAGTACCATATCTGATTATCTGGAGGTTCTAGGATGAAGTGATAACGGAGTCCATCAATGAACTGGTGAACAATAGAAGATATACGACTAGACGAAGAAAGGAAGTGTAAGCAAGAATTTCAACCTCTCTTGCTTTTACCATATAGGAACAGTCAGAATGGACTTGCTCCAGTCCAGGCATAAAGTGGGAAGCCCAGAGTTAATGGGTCTCACCATATTTTCAATCTCAGTATGCACTTTCCCCTTCTAAAGTCACACTCTTATATTACAGACACTTTTACACCTTTCTTACGGCTACTACAAAGGACAAGCCCCATTCATACAATAGGTTTCATTTTGACCACCTACATTCCCATTCTCTCATTCTTCATGCTTGCTTCATAGAATGTGCCTTGGTTCTCGAGGACAAGAACCTTAAGACAGGCATAGTGTTGGTGATCCAACACACTTGCATCCTAGTCAAGCGAGTTAGCTAATGGCTATATGCTCTCACAGCACTTAGCTAGGTTTATTTAACATTACAATACTCTAGAAGCCAAGTCCACAGAGGCTAGATCTTAGTGACGTCACAGGTATGCCTCATGGCATGACATCATAGCTAGATATGATACCAGCCCTAAGGTGGCCCATGCACCTAAGCCTGCCCTAAGTACATAGCTAGACATTATATAAGTCCAATAGAATATACCCCAAGGACTTCAAGTGAAGTCTCTTGTTGATTTCCCCATAAACCTCTTGATTGAGCCTGAACCCTTCTAAAGGTTCCTCTTAAGCATTGCTTATCCATTCTTTAAGACATCTCTAGTGACCCCTAAAGGGTAGTCATGGACTGCGTTCCCTCTGACTTTACGAACTCTTGACCTTAGGGTTATGGATTGTAACACCTGGTCCCTTCTGGAGAAGACCCCCATATGAGTTGTCTACACCAGTGGTATGCTCTTTCTCATTCATTCCTTTCATATTTCCAGCCATTTGGTATTGTCTTGAGACTCCCTGGGATAAACATACATATTGCCCCATCTTCTTTCTACTGTGTCACACTGAAGCACATTTGGATCTTTACAGTACTGGATGGACTCTGTAATTTCAAGGCTTGTTTTCACAAAATGTTCTGCTTTTTTATAGCATATCTGTAACAACTTCTGAATGAGCATGATCTGCACCACTAGACCAATCTGTTCATGGCAACCCCATAAAGCTTTCTATGCATGAAAAATATTGGAATGCCCCTCAAGGAATAGCTTTTCTTTGACAGTGCATTGCCCATGCATAATCATAACAATGGCCTCATTGTTAGCATCCCCAGAGTTCTGCTTCAATAGCATCTGTCACTTTGGCTGGGCAAATAACTGTCCCAAGAGCATAGGCCCAGGCATGCTTGGACATAAGATAGTTACAAAAGTTGGTGCTCCATTCCTGCCAATTGTGGAGTTCACAATCTAGTATAGATGTCACAACTTTTGCTGCATCACTAGCACTCAGGTCAATTTTTGTAATTGCAGCAACCACAGGTGCTGGGGAAGGGGCCAGGACAAGGGGGATGCTAACAGGCTGGACAGTGTTGTCACCAGCAACAATGACAGCATTGATGTTGATATTAGACATATTTGAGGACTGGTGGCAATGGGTTTGACTACAAGTGACAGGGGACATGGATGGGCACAGGGACAACACCTTATTTATAGTTTACTTGAAAGGTTGGGGCTGTTGGGGGTGGTACACATTACTGCAGATGGAATGATTGCTTCCTGAAATGGAAGGGTGGAAGCATGGAATCTAGCTAGGATTCACACTCACCACATGCTCTGCTGGGCTAGAGGGTGCAACTTTTGTTCAGTTATGTCAGCAGGTTTTAGACTAACCTGCCAGGGCTCATAACCTGTTAAAACTGAACAACAGTAAGCCTCACAATGTCCCAGAGAAATGAGTGTATTAAGTACCTGAACAACAGTAAGCTATACATAGAGAGCAATTAGATAGTGAATACAATATTAGCAGCATGGTGCTTATCCTCACAACATCCCAGAGGAATGAGTGAGGGAACAGAGATAGAACACTAGGGTAATATATATATGATGAACATGGGATACTATCAACAGTCACAGGGAGCATTCCAACATTATAGAGGGTCCCATTCAGGGATGAGTATGTTTTGAGAGAGCATCATGTGTGTGGAATGTTCAGTTTGAGTGTGACATGTCTGATGTGCAGGTAGGTCCTGCTGGTAGAATGTGATAGCCATTCAGCAAATGTAACGGTTGGTGACAGAGGTGGGCTCAGGCAAGTATATGCAGTCGACGAAAAGGCAACAAAAAACAATACCAAGAGTGCAAAAAGCTTTGTGATCCCAGGTACATAGCGACATATCATGCAACCTCAGCTCCCACGCTTCAGGAGTAAGAAGCCTTGAAGCTTGAAGGGTTGCATCAGAGGATATCTCATGTGCACAATTCCAAACCTGATCTCAATGAAGGCATGGGCGGCTGGAGGAGGTCTTCGCACTAGTCCGCCATGGATGGGTCAGCACTAGTGGTAGTGCGCGGTCTACGATGTTCCTGACCACCTCGAAGTACTCGCCGCTCGTATGGCCACCCGGCAGGCTGAACCGGCGAATGGCCCGATGGAGGTACAGGCCACGTGAACGGTCTTATCTTCTCCACCGTAGAAAACCCGCGTCGAGCCCGAAGATGGCAATATCGATATCGTTTTAGACGCTCGCCCCCCCAATACCACTACTACGGCAAACCCGCACCGCCGCCGCAATTTTTCGACCTCGTCCGACCCGCCGTCATGACCCGCTCACAGCAACGTCTCCTCGCCCAACTCGCCACCTCCGACAACGAACTCGCCTCCGGTCTCGGCCAATGTCTCGAAGCCCTCCGTCTCATCTCTGCCCTCCCTCGCGCCTCGCCTGTGTTCGTCAAGTACACCTCGCCACACGTCGGCGGATCTCCCACCACGAAAGCGTTCGGCAGAGAACACCTCTCCCGCGTTCCCCTCCGCGTACGTCCCGTCCCGTCCCCACCCCGTTCCCGTTCCCGCTCACCCCCCGCTCCCGCCAGACGGTGATCACGCTGATCAAATCCTCCCTCGCGCTTCCCGACCCCATCCGCGTTACCACCGCGCTCTTCTACCGCGAAGACGCCACCATCGATCCGACGCCCGTCCTCGTGGACGAAGACTCGTGGAAGGAACTCGCCCCGTACGTGCACACGCTGCACGTCGAGGACGATCTCGAGCGTGAGCGTCCCTCGAGCGCGATCTCCCTCTCCTCGCTCTCCGCTCTCTCCGCGACCGTCGTGGGGGTGACCAACGGTGGTCCGGTCTCGTCGGGCAACGGCATGAACAAAGGGTCAGCCCTCAATTCGAACGCGTCCGCGTTCGTCCCTGCGTCCATCAAAACTGGGGACGCTACCAAGGTCACTCTACAGGGCCTTCGCAAACCGAGTTTCTCGCCATCCTGTCAGTTTCGTTCGTCCATTCCGTCAGATGGTCTCGTCCTGACGTGTCAGGTCATTGCTAGCATCCCAGCCATCGTCCCCCTTTGCCATCTTGGATAACACAGGCTCGTGTGTCTGAATCCGAATAAATATTGGTAGATGGGATTAGTCTATCGTGTGTATACTATCCGCATATGTATATCCATCTCTAGCCTGGTACCACCGCATATGTTCTAGGAATGCAAACAAACGCCACCACACACGATCAGACCGCAATAGACTCGAACATGGGTAACAGCGCATCGATCTTGACCGCGAAAACTGGATCACATCCGCGCGTTAGCTCCGATCGTCGGGTCCAGCGGGCAAGGACTTACATCGGCTCGGATAGTTCTGCGATAACGCGCTCAATATGCCCACCAACTTCCGAATCATCCCCACCATCTCACTTTGCTCGCGGGAACGCGACGGATCCGAGTCTGGTCGTTCACCCAGGCCAAGAACGTCTTGGTGCAGTATGAGGCAGAAGGCAGTCCAAACAGTCTACGATAGTTGAATCATCATGCGTTGGACGAGCGGAAAGGGACATACCGCGTACACCGGATTTATGTTCGCCACCCTCAGCCCCACCTCACCTATCTGCTCTAGCACCCGAACAACGCCGCGCGCCGCCTCCACACACCGCCGCCTCGACGAAGAGCCGTGCAATGTCAAAACGAATGCTTGATGGAGAGTTACCTGTGCGAACGCGACGAGGTGGACCGCCACCATTGCCTCTCCTTGCCCCTGTCCCTGCCCAGTCGCGACGGTCACCGCCGCATTCAAACACCGCTGCAGAAGCGTGTCCAGTGTCGCAAATCGCGCTTGGAACGTGGAAGATTGAATGATCGCATTGTCTGGAGGGCGGTTAGTCGGGCGATAAGAGAAGACGGAGAAAAGCCATACTAGAAACATACAATGCGGCGACCGCCGTTGCCTCGCCAAGCAACACTGAAGCCTTGGCGTGCATTACAGACGGACCATCCTGCGTAAAGTCGTGATTCCGATCGTTGAGAAGATGCTGTGCCACGTTCCTTCCCTGGAAAAACTGCGTGTCAAAAGGGGAGATGGCGCAAGGATGGAGACCAACCTCGCCCATCCTGATGGGCCCAACGTTGGGCCACGGTACCGTCATCCCATCCACCCCGAGCCATTGCGGAGGCCATTGGCCCATCGCACTGAACCATCGGTCGAGCGCATACACAGCCCAGAACGCGCGAACCCTCTCCTCCGCCTCGATCCCATCCAACGCATGAGCCAACCTCGAGCAATCCGCGACCGTAAACCGACATACGTTCAGGGGTCGGGGCGTCGATCTGTCTCCCACTTGGCCCTCCTGCGAAGATTGGGACTCTCCTTCATCAGCACCTCTTGATAATGAAGGAATTCGATGCAACTTTAGCATCATCCCTGTCGCCCATGTCCCACTCGCATAGTACCTCGCCCCAACCACCTGTCCGACCCGTTGCATATAATATACCAACAACACACCTGTCTGAATCAAGTGAAGGAAGAAGTTGGGGTCAGGTTCAGCGTCGATGGTGCTCAGGGCAGAGGCAAGTTCAATTTGGGCTTGGCTGAGAAGACTGGATCTGAGGGCTTGCGTCTGTTCCGAGGGTGGCGCATGATCAGGCTCGGTTGTGGCCTTGATGTGGACACACCAAAGCGTGAGCGCGCTTTGTAAGGCTGGTAGGACGTGCGTGCCTTGGACGCGAAGTCGATCAAAGTTGAGGAAGAAGCCGAGTTCAGCAGCGTAAGGGGCAATGACAGACAGCCTTGATTACATAAGGTAATGATTAAGTGCATTGCGCCCGATGAACCACAAAGAGAAACTCTCACGCGTCTCTGGCATACACCTCGGTCTCGGAGTCTAGCCGAAGGGAATCAGGTGCAACGTCTGGCAACAAGGCGAGGTCAGCAGTGGACGAACGAGCGTAACAAAGTATATCGCACCTGGAACTGCATATGACTGAGCCGGTCGCATAGAGCCGGGCTGGTAATAACTCGATGTTGCCACTGGCACCTGACCCATAGATGTTGACCCCATCGAACTAGGACCGGCGCTCTCGTATGGGGCGTGTAATTGGACCGAAGGCACGGTCTCCTCCGGGTTCTCCAGCTCTCGCACACGCGCCCTCAAACGAGCCACGTTCTCTTCCAACACCAATGTCCGTGGACGACGTTGACCGTCGGTGTATTCACAGTCCTCAGCACGTTCGCCCCGGAGGCAGGGTGTACAGACTGGCCTAGCGCCGTCGCATTTCTAAAAGATAGGGGTAGTTAATCATTGGGAGTGTTCGCCAACGAGGAACGCACCATCTTCCTGCGACTAAAGAATACATGTGAGATAGGGTGTTGGGAAACCGAGCGGGACACGCACCGACACGAGAGGCAAGCTTTGCCTCGCTGTAGTGGCGGGGAAGAAGTGCGACCAGAGGTCGATCCCTGTGGGTCTGCACTTGTGTTCGTGTTCATGACTGACGAGTGTGGTCGAATGTTAGTTTGTTTCTCAAGAGGTGATACCCACCCACCAGAGTACGACATCGTTATATATGTGGATGGCTTGCGTCATGACATATCAACCAAAGCAATGACTTCCAAAGTCGTTGGAGTAAACGAATTCTAGAAATCTGAGTCTGATCCGCCTGCTTGTCGAAGCATGCATAGCTAACAGGCTACAAGAAAGGGCAATAGGGAACCGGTTTGAGCTATTGGAAACTCTGATTGGCGCTAGGGCCGGGATTCGAGCGTTAACCGATGATTGTGGCCGTCCCGTATGAAGGATACGACGCGCAGCGAATTGGATCGGCAGTCAAATGACAAAGGAATGCGTGCGTGATTACCGAGCAAAGTTCAGTCCGCTCACGTGTTCGAGGGAAACCCCGAATGACAAAGCGAGCCGGCAGATGACTAGCGACTGACCCACGTCAAAAGGACCCTCCCACCATGCCACGGAATGTCTGCAATGGGGAACAGGAACGTTCAAGAAGGTCACGGAAAACATAGAAGAACCCGCCGGCGTCAGTTGCGGTGTCGAGGCCGTGTCGAGTCCCCGATTGGTGGGATGACCCTGCCGCGAAGATGGCAGCTCGTGGCAACTTCCCGTACTAGAAAGCGTTGAGGCTTCTGGTGACTGTTCCGAGATGTCCGAGTTGGCTTGATTTCGTCCCGTACCTTTGTGGCTTCAGTTGTTGTAGCTGGCAGTGGCCTACGTAAGATCAAACTATCAAGAAAGGGCTCCATCACTTTTCCGTCATAGTGTTATCACAAGTCAAGGGGATCCAGGCCGCCTGCTCCAAGCCTGTCTTAGCGGACAGCAGAGGCAGCAAGCAACACAACAGTTGACGATACTGTCAGGCCGAACATCAGCACTCAGTACTCAGCACTCCGGTCCTGGGAGGAGCAGTGACGCGGGTACAAGACCGGTTTGCCTCAACTTGCAGGTAGTCGTGGTCGTTTTCCCAGTGAGCCAAGTCTATCTCCTTGGGCTCACTGGACATTCCAGCTACCTGTCCTTTCAATCTCGTGTTTCGTGCAGCGCCTTGAAATCCTGCCATGCCCATCTCCTCCGGTCCCTGCAGCCTCCGAAGCTTCGAGGGGTCACCAGCTCTCCCTGACCTCAGTCTCTCCACACCGTCGGGTTACCGCGTTCGGTGGCGCGTGTCCAGTCGCGTGGCCTCCGGCAGGTGGCCACCGCAAATGGCCCCCTTTCAGTGCCGCCTCGTGTTTGCTTCATTCCATATTGCGTCGTGACCAGCAGCCGTTGCTTGTTCCATCCCGTTTGCGCCTGCTGCGCCGTCCTGCCAACACAGACTCTTTTTCCCTTTTTGCTTTTGTACTCCACCCATCCTCGACTGCATCTAGCAATCAGTCGTCTTACAACTGTGACTCACCTTCATGACGGAATACCCTGAACTTGGTCCCATCCGCATTGACACGAGCTTTTCCCGCCCGCACAGTAGCGGGAGAGAGTCCATCTCAGAAACTGCCCCTAAAGATCGTTACTCTCGTCAGAGCAGCCATGCCCCTTCCCGCGTACGAGACGTCACCTGGATAAACCCCTCTCTGTCTCAGCTTCCGTCGACTCACACGCTCACACCACAGACAACACGGTACGCCCCGCCACCCGGGTTCCAGCAAACACGCGTCCCCACGCCAGTCCTTCGCAAGTCCGCGCCGACTATCACGGAATCGGAGCTGGACGCAGAGTACATGACAGTCAGCGTGGATGATCGCGACGAGGACCACTGTCAAGGGCACGGGTACGGATTTAGTGAGGAGGCGCCGGTCGCTACAAATGGAAAGAGCGAGAAGAAGAACTTTGTGGGGGGTTTCGTCAGCGGTTTGCGACGGCTTCCCAAAGTCATGTCCAAGAGTCGGTTGAGGGATCATGGAAAGCCGGACAGACCATGGATGGCTGCAACTGCTCCGAGCACGATCGAAACGGGCCGGACGATGTTGCCGCGTTATACTCGACCTTCTCTGCCTGGTGTTTCCACTTCCAACTCGGATGATATTCCGACCGTAGAGCGGCTTGAGACCCCACCCCGTGCTTCGTCGGTATCGCCACACCCACGACTCGCCAATCCCGCGGACAGCGACGCCAGTATTGACGGACGACGAGAGCGACTGATGCTCTCTGCCGTCCACGAACATTCGTTCGAGCAACTCCATCACTCGTTACGTCCGCCGCGTGCCCATTCTCGCTCAGACGCTACCTCCACCTCCAGTCGTCCTCCTTTCGATCGGGGAGGCGACGTCCCAAACGCCATGTCTACGCCCATACTCGGAGACGCCTCTGTCCGTCTTTCTTCCCCGATCCTCGCAGAACCCCAGCCCTCAGCTGATTTCATGAAAATGGAGTCGCCCATCCGTCCACCCCCCGCCGAATCCGTTCGCTCCCAGATCGTGCGTGCGGGCAAGTTCATCAAGGACCTCAACAGCTTACCATGGATCGCCTCTTCTGGCGTCTCGAGCATCTACGTTCCCGGCGAAGCGACGAAGCGACGATACAGTCGCCCGATACCAAAAAAGAACAAGGGGACTTCGTGGTACACCTCGCGCTCGAAACAGCTTGACTTGTTTGCAGGGCCGTCGACGACGGGGTTAATCCCGTCTCAACCTCAACATCCTTCCGCGCCAGGACTCCCCCAGCCTGTGATGCCAACTCCATTTATCCTCGGGTCGAGTGCCAATCTGTTATTTACGCACCCCCTCCAGGGGGGTGGCGGTGGTGGCGGTGGCGGATCGGGGTCTTCGCCGTCCCACGAGGGTGCTCCGTCGACAGATAGTCATGGGAGCCAGGCGCAGGTGTTGGCGCCTGCTTATGTTGCGCAACCGTTGTTCGTGTACCCGTCCGGGTTACCTCAGCCAGGGGGGCCACTAGAAGCACAATATCCAAGGCCCGTGTACATGTATGCCAATTCGCCGCCGCAATTCATGTCAGGACAAGGGGACGGAGGTGGGGGTCTTGGAATGGGTTTAGGACCGAGGTTATTCGTCCCACAGCCGTCTAATTTACGGACGCCGATGTTAGGGTGATGACGGATCTGGGCACGTTCGGGGTTGGACAGACGATTAGCCTTTTTCGCTTGTTCCTTACCCCGCGCTCGTGTGCACGTTTGATTTCTTCATGTCGTTTGTCTGTCATGACATCGATCGCATCGCATCTACATTTATACCCCACTCTTCGTTTCGTTACCCCATTTATCGGAATGACTCTCGGATGATCATGATCCTCGGCATACTGCACGCTGTTTTTCTGACATGCGCTTTTTACGCTACTAACGTATATTCTGTGTCGTCTGCATCTATATCCCAAAGGGTGCTGCCATAGTAGTCATGATAGGGAGGCCAGGCGGTGGTTAGATGCATCGACACGTGTACACCCCAACCTCCAGCAGTCAGTGTTTCTCTTCTGGATCTCTTTCATAACAACCGTACTCGATCAAGTAGTCCGAGCTGATGCTCGCCCGCTGTCATGCATCACGTGGCCGCTAGCTAGGACGAGGGAAATATCTGACGCGATGCCGGAGACACGTGTTGACACAATGCTGACTGCAAGGCAAACGTTTTTGCAAGCGAGCTTCGGACGACCGCTGATGCAGATGTGAATCCGCTAGCCTCGAGGCTACCAGGCTTTGATCGTGGATAATAACCCCGAGCAATCTTTCGTGCACGCGGTCCATGGCGTACGTCCTCCCGCACTGTCAACCATACAGGCTGTGCGTTTCCCCGATAGTATTAGATCACTATGGCCTGGAATCGTGATGCAAGGCCAACCTTGGATGTGGCCTGAGATTTTACAGACACAAAAGACAAATCGGGAAGTTCGCGTCAAAATTGCCTTGGTATTCTAAAGCCACTGATCACATCTTCCCTGTATACTGGCAAGATTTCTTCAGGAAGCAAGGTTATCCACTGTATTAACGTTTTCGTTCTGATCACGACGAATAGCGAGCAACCACCTGCGACTCTATTCCATCTAATCCGCATTGCGTCCGCAGGAAGATTAGCACCAGGAACACTTTCGACACTTTTATTCTCTTTGATGCGGGTAGACGGAGGGGGTTGAGGGTAGCTCACCATGGCACCACGGTCCTTTTCGAATGATTGCCAGCCCTGGTTAATCACGGGCTCCCACCAGTTCAGTCCCCGCGTTGCACGGCAACCGTCTAGATTCTCCCGCTCAGGGGCCGCCGGTAATATCGCATCGGATGTCGGAGATTCGTTGGCCCTGTCCTCGGGTCCAATCATTTCTTTCCATTTGCCTGGGAACTCCGCTATCCACGGCGTCGTCATGTATAGGGCCCGTTCAGCTTCGAATCGTGGCGTCAACTCATATCACTTGATATTGGTCAGTACTCCTTACCGTAGGTGACTCTGATGTAAATGTCGCCGGAAAGAACACGTACCCGTCGAACCGAGGAGTGCGTAGGTGCTTTGTATCGTCCGCTCGCCGTCGTCCTCTGTGGCTATCAATTGGTCAAACATCGTTATCTATCTTCGTGCCTGAAACCACGTCTTCCGGTCTACCCTCTACTTTGGAACTTGTCCGGATGAGCAACTATGTATCCGGTATGAATTCATGCCTTTGGTCGATGAGTAAATACTTACAGACCAACCGGAACATATGCACTCTCATCACTACCCGGACCGTCATCTATGACTGTGGGGAGTAGTGCCTTGTGGATACTATCTTTCGAAAGCATTGCAATCTTACCATGCAGCCCTCGCCTCTCCGGGAGGTATTTAATCTTGCTCGCTAATACGCCCTTTTGGTCGGCTGACGACGTCCGGAGGTGGAGTACGTTTGGGTAAGGAAGCTGGCTGTCAAGGAAAGCTTACTAGATCACTGACACCGTAGCATAGACCCGGACCTTGGTCCCTACGGTATTCGTTCCGGCGAGTATGAAGTATTCGAGCCATATATTGAATGCTTTGAATTGATATTACTAACTCGGTCTTCTTGGGCATTGTGAGTCTAATATGGCTATACCGCTTTTCAACTGAGCTGATGAGCCAACTTTATGGACCTCCGTATGTCTTAGCTCAAGCTGTCCTCTAAAAGTGAGGTCTCTCGTTACCTCACCTTGCTCACCGCTTTTTTGGCAGATGCACACATCTGAGCTCTGGTTGATCGAACCACGATGTCGCCTCAGAGGGTGGTATGGACAGCCTGGAGGCAATGTTGCTCGACGTGTTGATGGAGGATATGCGTTCAGTGTGAGCAGTGATTTGCCTAGTCTGCACGGAAGGCCGAGAAAGACAACCATTTGTCTTTCAAACGCCACTTTTAACTCATGTGTATTTTGACCTTGTGAACAAAACGCCCAAGTCATCATCGTCAGACGGTACAGTGCTTTTTTTTGCGGCTCTGCAATTCGATTCCGTGAGCGAGGGCCGCTCGGAAGCAAGGGTATTATAGAGGCTAACACGTCCGTCAAATTCGTCGAGCTGCTACAACTTAAACACTGTCATGAAGGAAATAGACAAGTACAATGGCTACACGCCACGCAGGAGTGATTCTAAGAATCCAAGGGTTCGCGAAACACACGCCGGAGAATGTGACCACACCCACCCACAGTGGTGCTATTGGTAAGAGTGAGCTTCAAGCCGGGCGCAATGCAGAGTTTGACACTGCAAAGCTCGGAGAACAAGTGGCATTCGTTCTCGGTCCCTGCAAGACTACAGCACAGGCGAGGAAGCAGTGACGCGGAGTGTAGATGAGTAAGCCGTCTTCATGTTTGGAAAGTGGACCCTGTACCGATCTCGCAGCAGTTACCTCCCGCCCACACAGGAAGACGGCGATGACGTTGGAGTCGATTCGTCAAGCTTCCCGACGGAATGATGTCGGTCTGGTTCGTCTTCAGCTGACGTAGTCCGATCCACTCACGAAGAGTGATTATGTCAGACATCCTCGTAGAATGCCATGCTTTAAGCGCATGGTACGCTGCCATCGCACAAGGGCTGAGTCAGCACGTGCGATGGAAGGTCACATTGGAGGCTATTACAGAGCGAAGAATGTCCCGAGCAACCTTTTTGGTGGTCAGTGCGTGGGGGTTGACAAGACACGACTTGAATGAGTTTTTCGGCTGTTGAGATGCTGATGTTTGGGTAATTCATGTCGAATGCATCACATAGTGGAAGTGGAAGCAAGGTAACCAGGCAACTTTAGTCAGCTATGCCTGGTTGGTGTGGTATGCGCATTGTCGAAGGGTGAGGGAGACATGCAGAGTTTACATTACTCTTTGAACGGGCGCCGCCGAACCCTGAGCGCCATCGACCATCTGTTTTCCTTGACCTGAATAGCTCGCATAATCCAGCTCCTATGCTTCGATTCGAGCAGGCGAGCATACTGGGTAGAGAAACATCTTGTTAGTAAGTCATTTCAATACTCAAAGAAATTCGAGTCTCTGCCCAGACAAGTGTATGCAGGAAGTCGTCTTAGAAGTTGAACAGGCGTTCCTGGGGATCTTGAAGAAAATAGAAAATGGGTCCAACACGGTGGTCCGAGTATCTCGGAGGGAGGTCACGAATGCTTGCATACCATATTTGGCAACAAACCCCAAGACCGCTGAGTCAATGATTTTCCTTGTGGCTTTCGTCGCTCACTAGCACTAGTCGTGTTCGTGTTCGCCGAAGTGCGGGGATCTCAGGTGTTGCAGCACCATCAATATGCGTAGACGACAGCTCGCCGTCGTTCGTAGTGTACAAGACCATGCAAGGGGGGTGTTGCATCGGATTGCAGTTTAATTTGCAGACGGGTCTTGTAGCAACATACTAGTTTCGACGCGTCTGATCTTATTCTACACTAGCCATCCTATACAGAGCGTCCGTACATTCAAACTGGACGATGTTCAGATTGCCGCAGCTTTCATCTAACGTATCTCGTTACACCATCCTTGCGTGCGCCCGCCTGCAAGGGAAAGGCGCGCTCAACACCATTTTATCCGCCCTTGGATCTGTGTCTCCTTCGAATGTTCCTCCAGTTTTCCAACCTCATGAAACGCGTTCTACCATCGCTCACCCGCGCGAAATCGGCTGATCACGTATGTTGACCTGTTATCTTGGCCAAAGTCTTGGATTGCGTTCTCTAGTGTTTCCATCATCAATGCACTGAGCGGATGACCCGCACGATTGAACGTTAGACCAATCATTTATATTATCTGGTGAGGCAGCTAGGACGGCGACCCAGGTGCTTTATATCTCAGTAACCCCAAATACGGAAACCGATAGCCGGGTGAAGGGTAACTGATCAGTTTGGTTGCGTTGTGGCTAATGTGCGAATAGGTCTCGTTCTCCGTCCATTCCCTCATTCTTTCTTCTTTTCACGGACTTCGGCTCTTAGTATCATTTTGATCATAATTTGCTCACCTCGTCGTGAGAGATGTGAGTACATTCCCAAGGAAAGTGGCTCTTTGCGGTTTATGGATATATTATACCGCAATGGTTCCTGTGTTGCCTGCGGTCTGTCGTCATCATCTCTTGCAGTGCGGAGTTGAGATGCGACCGTTGAAGCTATGCACAGATCCTAGCCTCTAGGCTAAATCATGATTCATTATTTCCAGGAAAATTAAGAATGCGAGCATGATTGCGAAGCAGCTTCATAGGCGTTGTTTTGGTTTCATTAGTTCTTCGGCGGAGGGCTGAAGCGGTGATCCCAGGAACTGGTCACCCGCTCCATCCGGGCTAGCCAAAACACCTGCAGACGCCGTTCAAGCCCCACTCCAGATCCTACCGTAAGAGCCTATGAGGAGCGTGTCAAATGATGGCTGCGGCGGCCTTCGACGGGGAGGGTGTCTACGCACGGTGTGATATCTTTCCCTCGAGCTTTGTCAATATCCGTGAATGTCGGATCAAATGCGGCATCTCTGCGGTAATAGCGTGCACGGATATGCTGATCCCCCAGTGCAAGCAGTGAAATCTATTCGGAGAAGGTGACCCTGATCGGCACTTTGGCTATGAATGATGAAGGAGACGTGCGACCGGCAAGCACGCAAGATGTACGTTGAATAGATCCTTCGAGGATTGTGAGGCAAGATTGCAATTGCTAATCTTGGCATAATCGTACCGAACCTGCCTTTCCAGGATCACATTTGAACGGCCCATGGTTCAATTAGAGATCTATTCCGGGCTTAATGTGGAGCCACGCGATCATTACACGGCATGGCCGTCCAAAGGTGAGATATCAAATGTTGACCCTGATGTGAAATAGGTGTCGTACAGAAAATATAATTGTAAGGGAGCAAAGTGGATATTCGGCAACTTTCCTCCCGTTCACTTACGGGCTCTGTCACCCAGACGACAGCACACTGCTTTCTATCGTGTCTTCTGACTTACATTCGGCTCTAGAACTGCTCCGGATGAATAACAGTGTTTCCCGTATGTTCATTCGTGCGATTGCCATTGGCTAATCTTGTAGACTGGCTCGAATAGTCGCTGCTATTATTGCCGTGGTATATGATTATGGTAAGTAATATTTTGTATACTCTATGCTTCCTATGAGAACATATTTGATAATTCTATCCCTGCAGTCCTCACCTTGACCTTTCCGAGAGAGGTATGCTATTTTGCTTTCTATATCTCATCTGTCAGTTGAATATATTCGAAGGTGGACTACATTTGTGTAAGCAAGTAGCTGCCATTGTGCAAAATTTTGACAGTTCCATAGAACAAACTCTGGACTTGGGTCTCTATGAAGTTTATTCTCGTGTGTATAGAAGGACAGTCAATTATGACATGTTCTAATGGTCAACTTCCTAGGCCTGTTATCTTGGCCTTTCTTGGGTCATGTGGGTGTACAGTATTACTGCTGCAACACATATTGCAGCTAACAATCATATCCTCCAAGTCTTAAGGGCCTTTGTATGTTCAAAGTGGTGATTTTATAAATTGATTGAGCTAATTGGACACACTGAAAGCTGGGACCACTTTCTTGCTTGGCCTTGTAAAGGCAAGTTATTTACTCTGCTCTCCAACTACTATCAATGATTGTCTATTGGTAGATGTATATAACCAAATTTAACCTTCAGATATATTGACAGCTCTATAGGTGTAGCTCTAAATTTTTGCTCTCGTTCAAACCTTGAGGCAATGTATTGAGATGTACAAGGCAACCAAGCAGTGGAAGCCCAACAAATACATCCAACAACTTGTCAGAGATGGAATCCTTTACTTCCTCGTGTATGTCTCCACTCTCTGAGCTATCACCCGCTTATCTCGCGCGCACGCGTTCGCATAAAAGACCAACTACTCGGACATTTTCCTTTGATTCTTCAAGAGCTTGAATCCACTGTACACCATTACGCTGTCCTGGCTTGAATTCAGACATCTCATCCACGGCGCTTCGACACTCCTTCTCGACTTGTTCTATTACATAACTCTGTGCCCCTTGATGCCTCAATGCGAGAGCTATATGACCGAACCGGTCTCAGGGACCCGATACTGTGTTCGGCGTCTTGTCCCAACTCGTGACCCGCGAGAATACAGACGTGTCGTTTCCGGAGGGATGACTCGGAGAGCGCGAGCGAGCAGGTGATGGTTGGTGTAGACGACTCTGAGACGGCTCGACTCAACGTGTTGGATGACCCGTGCGTCGCATTCGAGCGGGGTGTGTGATATGTCGCGCGGAAAGCGGGGCGGAGGGAGGGACTGGGACTTCATGGTGCTGTGCATGTCGATATCTTATCTATTGGCCCACGCACACGTATGTACGTATCGTTCGACGTACGGCATGTAGAAAATAGCGTCAATCGTCGGAACATGCTCGTCAGTTCGTGCCACTTGGTTCTGTTATGCTCCGACATTTTAGGTGCGGCAGGCGGCTATCGACATATTACTTGCACACATCGGACATTGCTACGGCGTACATGATAGATACGCCCAGAATCGCAATGGAGCTGGGAAAAATGCAGTGCTTCAGTTACACTCGACCTCAGGGAGATGGATGCCGTCGGCTCACAACCCTGGACAGACGTTCCTGTAAGACTGGCATGGATATCGTGTCTCTGAACGAAAATAGAAACTTGACGTTATGTGGAAGTAGGACGCATGTCACGCTCACGGCGTCCTCGTCTGTACATAGTCTCGCTTAGAGACTGAAGCCGGCGTAGCCTCCTGAGTTAGCCAATGCCATTCCGCATTCAGCCTGGTCACGTTGGATACGTCGCAACCGTCTAGGCCTCCCGCTCCTCAATCCTATCGACATTGCAGGCACACGCACGAGGCTTCCCGTCCGAACTTTGGGTCCTGGTCGGCACAAGACGGATGGTAGGTGTGGAAGGGTCGGAAACAGGAAGGGGATGAGTGAGGACACGGTCCGCTGTTGACACGCCAAGGTCAGCTCGTTTGCGTCGACGTTCTTACGAGAGGGTACTGCAGCAATGTTCGTCTTGTTGATGCGAGTAGAGAATGTGCCGATGTTCCGCATGGGCTCTATCGATCATGATCCACGCGCTCGGAATATTGGAAAATAGAGTGGCTGGAACACGACGTACGGCTGGCCACCCACTGCAATGCATTGGTAGGGCTCAACGCCAAGAGTCCCATAACAGTTTCCGGCGTCCTTGCTTACTTCCTGTTGCCAGCCTCATGTCCGAGGTGAACTCGGGAAATTGGTCGAAGAAGACGAAAGATAGAGTCGCAGGGCGTACATCCAGTGATAGTAGGTAATAGTGGTGCCCCGTATCTTTGCGTGTTCCGTGTGGGTCTGTCTTCTATCCGAGGCGAACCCTGAAAAGTACCTGTAAGATCTGGTTTCACTCAGGCTGCTGTCGCCCACGAGGCATGCGAGAGTGTAAACGTTCAGACACCCGCTGCTGCACCCACGGTGTAGGAATTCAGCTTAGCCCGAGGCGGTTTCAAGTCGTCGCTAGTCAGACCAATTCAATTGAACAACGTGCTCGCAAGTCATATTTCCATGGCTATCGAACGTAGACGAGCTAGTCCACGGTGACGCCCTTCCCTCTAAGATCATTCTTGGCATCGTTGATTTCCTGTGGACGCACGAGGACGTGACGTAGCCCCAGAACGGAGAAGCATGAGTCTGAACCCGCATTCCAGCATAATGTTGCGCTCACCTCGAGCAACTCATGATAGGCGTCTGGGCAGTCTTGAAAGGTGAACAGACCCAAGCCAAGGGATGCAAGAGAGTAGGCGCCAAACGACACAAGGAGCCACCAAGGGATCTAATACCGCGTCGGGGAATTAGGTGTAGTTGCGCAGACCGAGTAGAGTTACGCACGACCGGTAGAAGTTGAGCGACGATGGCTGGGTCAAGGAAGGGGATGGGCAGGACGGCGAAGAGGGCGAGGAGGTAGACGAGGGCGAAGGCGAAGGCGAACCAAGCGGCGCGGTGTGCACGAGCCATGGCAAAGTCGGTTTATGTGGTGTGTCGTTGCGCGTCGAGTCGTTGGTGGCGGTCGTTTTCCCAGGTTCACCAACGTCTTACTCTCTCCTCCATGCACGATTTCTTGGCTCACCGTGCTCGCACCGCTTCTTACCACGTTCTCTTCCAAGCTGTACCGCCCGGCTGGAACTATGCCCAAGTTTTAAATAACGGGGACGGTGTGTAACTGCTACTAACCTTGGACACCTGCAGGTCACTCCCGGTCTACTCCACTTTGCCCGCTCAACAGCTAGACGTCAACTTTCTCGCCGTTAATGTCATGGCTTCTGACTTGCCGTCTGCTTTGGGACATCTCAGGGAATCCAACTATGCATCGAGTACGGTCACCTACACCCTAAACTAAATTATACTCAACCCCTTCACCAACTCAGTCGCAATAATCACCGCTGTTGGATATGATTACAGTAAGATTTATTCCGCATCCGTCCTGGTCATTGTGAGCCAACCCTTGTCATTCTGCTGGCGCTCCAGTCCTCACGTTTCCGAGAGAGGTATCTTATTCCGCTTCTTCCATCTAATTCGTTTGATGGCAAATGATCGCAAAGATAGACTATGTTTGGGTGATGAAGAGTCAGTATAAGATTAGTACCATGTCACTGACAGTGTCACAGCGGAGACCCTTCACCTTGGTCTCTCTACTGTTTGTCATTGTACGTATTTGATGGCCTCGTGCTCTGCTGCCACATTACTCCGAGCCAACTGTCCCGATAGGTTCGTTATGTCGGGCTTTGTTGGCTTGTGTACGTTTGCTTTACTGCATCGCATACCCAAAACCATGGCTAATTCCCTGAATGAATGCTTTCAAGTGCACTTGTGCTCTGTATGTATAGCTGTCCTGGTTGTGTCCATGCGCTGGTTTGACTAATTTGCGCTTACAGTAGGCAGTTCTTTTGTACCTGGCCCAATTCAAGTTGGTTGTTTCTCTGTTTTACGGCTGATCCAGCTGAACTGACAATGCGATCACGTGCTGATAGACGTAGGAACCTTTCCTTTGCAAACGAGCCGGATATTAACGGTCAAATAGATGTAAGCGTGTCGTTCAGCAGCCTTTATACCGGGCATGGAGCATGAATGGTGTTTCAAAGGTATTGTAGTCTCTCAGCTAAGTGTTTGGGGGTATGGCTTGTTCCTTATTGCCGCAGATCGTGAGTTGCCGTGCATGTTCATTTGATTTCCCTCTTTGTTGACCCATACTTAGTGATAATGATTTTGCGCGTACACGCTTTGTGGGGTCAATCTAGGCTAATCCTCGGTGTCCTCTTGGCCATCTATATACCGCAAGTCATCATCACTTTCGTTTGGGACGTCATCTATAACGACCCCGATAGGGCATCAGGTACGTCGCAGGCTTGAAGCGGAAGTATCCAAATCAATCCTTTCTCTAATGTCTTTCCAGTGACGATCATCCGAGTGCTCAATTTTCCACGTTGCAGATACGTGCCCAATATGACTCTCCTCTTGGAAATATATAGAGAAATTCCCCGACTTGTTCTGGGGGCTACATTGTTGATTCTCGCTGTCGTCCCAAGCTTACGACAATCTTTCGAGATGTATAGATTAACGAAATACTGGCACATTAGCTGGACCATGAAGCTGCTTGTGCAGGAAGGAGTTCTTTATTTCGTTATGTACGTCAATTCTTCCCTTTCTGTTGTTCACGCGTCCGTCTTCACCCTTTTATCCTCAATGTTCTCCTAACGAGTGAAAAGAAACTAACCACCGCGACTGCGATGTTTTCCCCACACTAGGAACCTGCTTTTTAATATTCACAAGTTCATTCAGCTAGGCTCATCGCCAAGCGTCGGGTCAGCGCTCTTTTTGGACATCCCAACTTATCCGCTTTTGTGTGCCATCATGCCTCGATTCATCATTAACATCCGTGAATCGTACAACCGCGACTGTTGGAACCAATGGCAAAGCATCGACACCGAGCTCGGGGTGTTCTCGCAATCGAGTCGCAACGACAACCCGGCTATACCTGCTGCAAGAGCGTGGGGAGACGGCGTAGTCAGCTTGGAAGAGGCCTATGTGGTGGATGGTGCCGTGCACGGGGTAGAGGTTATTCCACTTGACGTGATCGGGGATGGTGCGGGTGCGAGTACGAGTGCAAGCCGGGCGCTGTGATCGGGGACTTTTTGGAGGAATAGAACGACGACACGCGATTTCAGCGCCGATGACTGTCAGAAGGTATCTCGGACTGGCGTCTGTCCACTCGATAGTGGCGAGGGCTAACGAACGGACGCCGCTTGAGCGCGATGGGCGCGAGAACGTTGGTACGGACTAGGGACACGTTACGGCCGGCTTATCTGCTCGTAGTAGCACATCGGAGGAATGTCATTGATTTTTATACTGATCCTCAGGATCTAGTACCCAAGGTGATCGGCAAGGAGCAGAAGTTGCTCGACTACACAACCTCATCATACTGAAAATTACCAGGAGGTGCT
The DNA here is from genome assembly GCA_038089155.1 of Nevesoporus exiguus. Taxonomy (NCBI): domain Eukaryota; kingdom Fungi; phylum Basidiomycota; class Agaricomycetes; order Boletales; family Boletaceae; genus Nevesoporus; species Nevesoporus exiguus. Next base: position 22,791 of record JBBPKI010000461.1, read on the forward strand.
GACAACTGCTTCGAGAGTCGTGACGATCATGTTATATTGCGCGGGTTTCGTTCACGCACCGCTGAATCTTGTTGATCCGGAGCACACCATGGATCCTCGATCAGGCCGATCAGGCCACGACTCAGGATGATTACTTGAAAAGGCATGTACATACTCACTTCCTCGTCCGCCGTCAGTTGGCAGACGGTGACGTGATGGGGAACCAAAGACCCCCTTTGGTTTGTCCACATCGAGCAGGAGCTCTTCGATGACGAGGTCGTTTACCCGGACCAGGGTCCCTCCTATAAATATAACCTTGGCGCGACTCCTCACTGGGGTCACTGCCTAGGCTTGTCTGCTACCTTCTCGATGTTACACTCGGCTACACAGTGTTTTGTGACCCATGCATGTCACCTACTTGTTATGATATTCACACTCGAGCAGTTCCAGGGAACCACTAATGAGGAGAAACGAGTAACAATTCCAAGACTGGAGAGCCAGTCAACTAGATACAGTGACTGAAAAAACTGTTGCAATGTTTGACTTCAATCCAGTGCATGAAGTGCACTGCAATCATATGTGGGAATTTCGCTTAGCTTTGGTGTGACAAATTAACCTATATACTCTTGGTTACATAATCGCCCCCTAGGTCATGTGATTCCATTCAGACCCTGCCAAGATATAGCCATTACAAAACAGTCACCTCATTGCAATAGTTTATTCACTTTTGGTATTGAACCATTATTAGTACTTGGTATGGTCTCCTTTTGCTTTAAGCACTGCCTCAATCCTTCTGGGCATGCTTTCAATCAACTTCTGACACTCCTCTACTGGTATTCTATCCCATTCCACTTGAATCCTCTCCCATAATTCCACTACCCCATTGGGGGGGTTTTCATACTCTCCAAGCCTTCTTTTAATGTATCCCCATAGGTGTTCAATGGGATTAAGGTCAGGAGACTGGGCAGGCCATACCATAGCCTTGAATTCCTGTTCATCTAGCCATT
>JBBPKI010000462.1:0-23726 GCA_038089155.1 Nevesoporus exiguus
CCTTGCGATCCAGCTCGTCCGCGATTTCTTGCGGAACGCCGACCGCAACGTCAGCCTTGTTGGTACGGAGGCTCAACAGAGGGAAAGCCCCTGCTAGCGGTCCTGTCAATAGCCCGTTCAGACCATGCCATCAGGCGCAGCATTGGTTCAGTCCCCACCGAGCGCTGTGGTAAACGACGTGGAAACGGGCCATTTGACGTCTCCGGTGAGTCTGAAACGTACACGCGAATGAGTATTATTCTCGTACGACCAAACTGGTCAACCATACTTGCGATAGCTTGGACACGATAAGCATCAGTTAATCCCATATCAACGCGCGATAATCATAATGCACGCACTTGAGGTCACCCTGGTAGCGACGTCTCAGGCAAATACTGGAGGCCAGGAATGTGCACACATACCTTGAAAATGACGAGGTCGCTGCCGTGTAGCCAGCTCCATAGCTGGCTTGCTCTCGCCTTCATGTTCCAGTAGGGCCACGGTTCGGTCCAGAACTTGACCATTGCTTGCCCTTCGACTTTCTGCCCATTTACCTCTTTTAGATCTGTGCTCAAAATAAAGGTTCCTTGTTCAAGGTACGTCCGCCACCGTGTCACCATTTCCTGCAAGTGAGCAGTATTTCTGCTTCCCGGAAATGATGATTCTGAAAAGAATGTAGTCGAAAGGAGGGATGTAATGGTGCTTTCAAAGTCTGTAGGAGTAACATCGGAAACAAACCATGGGAAGAGCTTCGGGCTGAACAGAGCTCAGTGCTTTTAACAGCAACGCAGTTACCACTTACTGAAAAACAACCTTGGAAAAGTATGGGGTATATGTCACCAGAAAATCCGCAAAGACGAAATCAGTAAACAACTATCGATCGCTTATCATTGGCAAGTGTCGTGGTCATCGGAAAAGCTGAGACTAATACCTCGAATCCCGCTGATTGTAGTCAGCAAATCAGATAGTCTCCGGGCCCAGATCCCACCCACCATTGTCTAGAACAAAGTCGCAACGCCTCCCTGTTCCTTCTAATGTCTTGATATATGCCCACAGCGCTTCTTGGTCATCTCTGAGGATAAATTCTTTCCTTTCCATCTGAGCATCTCCGAGTACCTCCTGCAGGTTCTCGATGTCCGATGGCGTCAAGTGAGTCAAGAGAGAAAGATCCTGCTCCGACGTTGAGTGAAATTCCCTGATAACGACGAGCGTCCATACAGTGGCATTTCCCCTACATCGAGACACGTTCAGGCCGAAACGTCAGTGAGCAGGAAAGTATGTGCTTGCCAAAGACACATCTGGATCATCTCACGGAAAACAACCAAGAATCTATCCGGATTCGATTTCAGCCATTCTTTATCGCGTTCTAGTTCGTGCATCGAAGTCGCAATCTCTTTCCGTGGAAGGTGAGCCCCGCGTGTCAGGGCCAAAAACGGTAAGAGGACGCACGGTGTATCGAGGTAGCACTGTTCTTGAACGTTTCCTCCTTTTGTGCAAAAAATGGATCAAAGCTACGCCATTGACACGTCTCGCTGAAGTATGACCGAAACAGACGGTATCTACGCCACTTTATCAGGAATGTCAATGAGAGCAAGGACCACCGAAAAACGCACAGATAACATCTACAAGGCAAAGTCAGAAGGAAAATGCAGCAGCGGTGAAATAGGATTTAAGATGTGGACGCACTCCGCAAAGAGCCAAGGCGCGGTGAACCACGTGTTTTGGCGGGTGGTTGCTAGCTGCGCGAGCTCAGCGTTGTACGTGTCAACGTCGACGTCGCCGTCCTCGGGTATTGGTCTGCAGATGGGAAAACGTAGTGAGCGACCCAACGCACGTCATCGGCCACTACCCTCTTACTCGAGCTCTTGATCTCTCGCCATGCGGTACTTTAAGCGACTGGCCTTGGAGATGATTTCCTTTCCCTCTTCGACCCTGTCGTCTAGCGTCTTTGCGCGCTGGGACGCGTCCTCCCCACCGGACTCGACGAGGCGTCTGGATTCCATCGTTAGGTCATGGGACAGACGGTGGACGTTGTCGATGATGTTGGTGATGATGATCGGCCAACGTCTGAGTACGGTTTCATACCTTATCGAAAGCTAGGCGTGAGCGTCCATACGCGTGGGGGAGGGACTCACGAGAAGCTTTGATGTACAGACGATAAGAAATGATCAGCGTTCGAACTTTGGGCGGAGAGGAACGACACGATCCGATGCTCACCTTGACGTGTCCCGGGGATCGTAAGGGAGATACGGAGGCTTGAACATTCAGAAGGACTGCTCGATGAAATTTAGTCAACGTAGGAAGATGTGAGGTGGGTACGAGCTGGCCCACCCGGTGTTGTCCGGGTCGATGGACGGTAGTAGTAGTTTGAGTTCCCTCACACCTCAGACCAGATAAGGTGACGGGTGCACATATGTACATAACCATAATCATAAAGCATAGAATCATAAGTACTGCCAATACAGGAGCCAACAAGTGAAGATGAAGACAGGCGACTGCAAAAATACATCATGCAGAGTACAGGAGGCTTACTCCTCCGCTTCCTGCACCGCAGAGAGACCATGTCCACGGGAATATGTCTTGGAAGATGTCCGACCCGCGGACGTTCGAGAGGGATTTAAAGGGCTAGATGCCGCCTGTAGGGTGGGCATCGTGTGCCGGCGTCCCAATGGTGTTGGCTTGGATGGCTCGTTCAGCATCGCGAGCGCCCTCTCCTTGAGACTGGCCGACCGTGGGGTCAGATGAGCGTCGGCAGTGGTGTCATGTACAGATCCCCTCGACTTGGCGGATTTTGAGGAAGTGGGCGGAGGTGTGACAGGTCTTGATGGAGCTGGCACGGGTGATCGCGGCCCACTCGCGCTCTCTGTGTCAGTGTCGTTCTCTGGAACAGACCAGGGATCGTATTGCGGATTCTCAAAGTCGAGGTACTTGGAGATGTCAAGCTCCTCTACTGCCTTGGCCTGCGCCTTCTGTGCTCGGACTGAGAGGTCATATGCCTGGACTGAGTCGCGTTCAAACGTGAGGCCATGGCCAATCAGGTGAAAAGGACATACGCCAGAGGTCAGGATCGGTGATATTATGCTCAAGAGCGGTCTCGCAAAGAGGGACGAGAGACGTCGTGGCAAGGTAGTGAGACGAACGCTGCGTCGGTGTCAACGCCGAGTTATTGACTGCGTTTTCATGCATGGCACATGCAACCTGTAGATGGCATGATTAGGCTCGGGCTCTCCATGACATCATGGACATACTTGAAGGACCTGCACCACCTACAGCACCGTCAGCGAATAAGTCGAATTACACGAGCGTGAGAACATATACCAGTTGCTGGTGATTAGACTCCAAAGGGACCTTGATATTGAGGAAGCTCAAAAGCTCGTTGCAAGTCTGCATGTACGTGTATCCATCCGGTTGCGTGAATTGGGCTGCAAAAGCGGCGTTGGCTTCTCTCAAGGCGCTTACGACTTGGTCTTGGAGTGGCCACTGCTGTTGCCACTGAGATAGAACATGATCGAAATGGCATAGGTCTGCCTCGTACTCCAAAGAATGTGGGTTGAGCATGGTTGAAGTTGTAGGAAGGGCAAGTCAAGCAATCGGTGTCGACAAGTATCTCTACGAGTCCGGACATTTATACGTCGTCCTCTCAGATGAGCCGCCATTGTGTTCAGAGTGGTGGAAGTGTGGAAGTGGTGTGAAGGCTGACCGTGGACGCTTTGACAGAAAAGTGGCACGAAAGTGGTGAGTGTGGACCAGGCGGAAACCAAAATTGACTGATGACAGCTTTGAAAGATACGATTCATGGATACGGCGCGGCCCAGGCTGATTCCTACCTTGTTTTGTGGTCCAGGCGTGGCACCGCTGAAACGACTTGAGGATATCATTGTGACAGACATTGACAGGACAAAGGGTACGTGCGACAAAGCATTCTTGGTAAGACACCTCTTCACTCACTGCTGGCCCTTTGCCAAGTGCGCCTCGTACTGCTCCTGGGTGAATGTTTTCTTCAGGGAGTCTATGAGTTCGGGAAGATGCTAGTGTGCATGTCTCACCTGAGAAAACGCATGCATTTGTGCGATGTGGTCCTTCAGCGTTTCGTTGACTGCAAGCGACGGTCGCGATGGGTATCGTTCGCGGTGGACGACGTCTACCTACCTAGTTTATGCCTAGCGAGCGTCGTCTTGCCCTTGAACGCCTGTGGATGCATCCTCACCGTACGATCGATGGGAAACGAGATGGATACACACCTCGCTGACGAGCAGGACGGCGTAGTTCTCGCCACAACCGTTGGACTGGTCCTCGATCTCGAGATGCGAGACAGGAAACGCGTCGCGGATGGCCTGCTCGAGCTCCTCGACTTTGACTGGCATCTTGGCGGTGATCTGATAGGATTTAATTAGTCATTGGCCCCTCTCCGACTCTCCTCCTCGCCAACATGTCCAAGGAACTCGCCGACGCCGTCTTCAACTATCCCGCTATCGACAACCACGCTCACCCCCTCCTTGCGGCGAAGAACCGCGACGCCTTTCCACTCGAAGGCATCGTATCAGAGGCCAGCGGCGCCGCACTCACCCGCGACAGTCGCTACACCCTGGCGAGCTATCGAGCGACCACACAACTGACCTCCCTCTTTGGCTCAAAGGATCCAGAGCACACATGGGACGCCCTCAAGAAGAGGCGGGACGACATGGACTATATCGAGCTGTGCAATCTGTGTTTCAAGCCTACCGGTATCCAGTGCATCCTGCTCGACGATGGCTTGAGCGGCGTTGCGAGTCTCGCCGAACCGGTCAAGTGGCATGATCAGTTTACGCCCAGCTCTTGCAAGAGAATCGTGAGGATCGAGCAAGAGGCCGAGGTAACGTCGCCCTCCACATCCACGCCCCTATCTTTTGACCTTGCACAAAGGACATCCTTCGAACGGTGTTGGACAAGGACCCAGATAACATATCGACGTCCATCATTTCCGTCGTCGCAATCATGGAACGATTGATGGAAAGGTTCAAAGCCAGCGTTTTCGCTCATGCCAAGGACGACCATGTCGCCGCCTTCAAGTCCGTGATCTGCTACAGGTATGATCCTTGCATGATGCCAGAGAGCAACTATCCGAGTTGCGTTACAGGACGGGGCTTGACATTGCGTGTTCAACCACCCACGAGGAAAAGCTGAGCGCCATTCTGGATCTGTTGCTACAATACAAGAAGTCCCAGAGCCTTCGCATCCAACAAAAGGCACTGAACGATTACCTTGTCGGCATCGTCCTGCGGATCGCGGGGCAACATGACAAGCCAGGCAAGTCTCGTAATCACTGCTTTCATCCCGTGGTGCTAATGACGACAAACAAACTAGTGCAATTCCACACAGGTGAGTCTGCATCTCGACAGGGAAACAAGGAGTTCACACGCGGGCAGGCCTCGGAGACAACGACATCCGATTGCCCACGTCTTCGCCCGCGTGTATGCAACCGATAATCGAAGCCTATCCAAACACACCCATCGTCCTTCTCCACGCGAGTTATCCGTACACCCGGGAGGCTGGGTACCTGACCTCGGTATATGAGAACATCTATCTGGACTTTGGGGAAGTATTTCCGTGTCTATCATACGACGGTCAGCGCGCAGTCCTCCGACAGGTGCTGGAACTCGCGCCGACGAACAAGATTCTGTGGTCAAGTGCATAACGTCCACATGGTTTGAGGACCGATTGCTTACCGGTGATTCGCTACAGCCGACGGACACTGGTGGCCAGAGACTTACTATTTGGCAAGCAATCAGGCGCGCGAGGCCCTCTTCGAGGTCTCGTCTCTTCCCCGAGGCTGTATCGCAAGCTGATTGTGTTTGTCGCTCAGGTTCTCGAGGATGCTTTGCGCCGGGCAGCGGTTACGAAGCAGCAAGCAATCGAAATCGCTCAGAGCGCTCTCTTCCACAACGCGAACAGACTGTACAACCTGGGTCTCGAACCAAACATGACCCTCTTGCCGCTCGAAGTCTGACCGTACCAGAGACGATTACTGCGCATGTTACAGTTGGTGGAGGGGTAGTTTTATTCTTAATTTATTTTCATGCGCAATTTGCACGATCATGGACATGTATCATTTTCAATGAGCATTCTGCTACCATCGTCATTTTCTTGAACCCGAGATCCATGATTTTTCCCTTCACGACTGTGAACGTAAACTTTGACCTCCGGGAATAAGCGTATTCGAACTTTTTCAGCACGAGAAGTTCTAGATCTACTCACTGTGAGCATAGTTGAAGGCGAGTTTTCGACAGCGCAGAAGAAATACCCTCTTGATGAACACCTAGTCATCAACGTCCTCGTCAAATACAAGATCGATGCCTTGTTCCCTCGCAGATTCAATCGCCGCTCTTCGTTTATCGTTCAAGAATTCCAAGATTGATTCTAGAATCTCCCGCTGTCCTGAGACGCATACGTGAGCGAGGGGCACACACAAAAAAAGGCCAAGACTCGGACGCTCACCGGTGATGTAATGCTCCAACATGACTCTGACTCCCTGTCGAACATCGTCGCGGTGTCGCAGGTCCGCCACGGTCTTCATGCCACCCAGTTTCGCCTCGACCATGTCCGACAACACGACCGCAGTGTCTAGATCGTCTTCGAACGGGTACTCGCTCTCCCCATTCGCGATCACACTTCGAATTTCGGACCAGAGGCCTTCGACGTTGTGCGCGCCTCGTCCGATCACCCATTTCTGCGACGTGACTGCACCACCAGTTTGGAGCGTTATCGTGTCGTCTGGGTTATCTGGCAGTGAGAAACCATAGCCAAGGATGAGCTCGTCGTTTGGTTTGGGTCCATAGTTGTTGAACACCTCGATCAGTTCTTCACCAGCTGGCTCGGTATCAGCGTCGACATCTGATTTGGGGTGTGCCACGATCGATATCGTGGCGGAGGTGGCCGTTTCTCGGTCTTGATAGGAAACGATCCATGTGACGGGCTGGCCACGTTTGTGATTCTGTAGATCTGCACCAGGAATGAGGACGGGATGCGTCGATGGAGTGGAGACGAGCGAAGGTTCTGGAGAGAGGATAGAGGAAGGGAACGCGCGGGACGAAAGATGGGTCACGGCGGTCAGGTACATCTCCCTAGTTGCACGCATGAACGCGAGCCGTGCGTCTGGAAAGGGGATAGACGAACCAGCTGAACGCATCACCCCATGCGGGATTGACGCTCTGCACGAGGGATCGACACTGTACCCACTCCGTGCGCCAATCGCGTTCACGATCCAATGTGGCACCGTAGAGATTCGTACCCCGAAGGAGCTCCCGCTCGGACGCCGTGAAATAGAGCGGCGTCAAGAGGCTCGCTGCGGGAGGGAGGCATTGGATGTACGGATGGTGCCGCAACGCCTCTGGAGAGCTGTGCGACACAGGTCATGAACGGGGCACGAAAGAGAGCGATCGCGATGGACCTTTGCTCTGGACACAGCCTATGGAAACACAGGTACGAACAGATCAGCTGGCGTTCGGACCAGGTATCGAGCGAGGCGTGCGTGTCGGGTCCAAGAATCGCCCTCAAGGCTTGCAAGGACGTATGTTTGGTGACGACGAGAGAAAACGGACAGGTGACGATGGTGGTGTCCTCGCTGAGCCGTGGGGCGAGCACGGACACGCCAAACGGACCTGTCGACAGACATCAGAGGTCGTATGTGATCCAGAGGGCGAACAAACCTTGAAGGTCGAGCACGACGGTGGGATGGAACGAACCCCCGTGCAGGTCGAACCAGGCTCGAAAGCGGTCCATGTCTACGCGTGTTTATTAGCCGCAGCTTGACTCAACTTTAACCAATGGCCCCTTCGAACTCGACCGAACAGTCCTTTCGCAACAACCTCTCCCAGTTTCGCTGGGCTCGCGGCGTGACCGACGACTCGCAGCAGGCTCAGCCAACTCAGCCGTCCAACCCGTTCTCGCGCTTCTACAATGCCGTCGCAGGCGACTATGTACCCCTCCGGTCCAGCGAGCGCTCCAACGAAGACGAAGCCTGGTTCGCATTGTCGCGGTGGGAGAGGTTCGTACCGTCGCATCCACCTCGCTCGCATGGAGGTTTCACCCACTTAGATTGCTCGGTTTCGGTGCATGCCTGGTCGGGGCCTGCGTATGCTTCTTCTTTGCATTTCTGGGCCTACCCTGGCTCCCAATACGCCCAGCGAAATTCGCGCTCGCATTCAGGTTCGCCTTCCGTCTTCTCGTCTCTCCCCGGCTGACTCTCGAACCCCGCAGCATGGGAAGTCTTCTCGTCATGGTCGGGCAAGTCGTCCACCCCTGCACCGCCTTCTCGCGACTGACCAAACCGATTTCAATCCAGCTTCTCGGTACTCATCGGGCCCATCAATCACATCAAACACTTGGTATCAAAAGAACGACTGCCCTTCTCTGCCATCTACCTCTCCAGTTTGGGCCTCACCCTATACTTTGCGCTCGGGGTAAGCAGCCGTTCATGCACGCCTTCCCGCATACCTCGTGACGTTTCTTCAGGCACAATCGCAGCTGGGTTCACTCCTGGCCGGCATCGTGCAGGTCGGTCTTTCAGCTGACTCATTTCGCCGTACATGCTGACCCAGGCTCAGGTCGTCGCGCTGGTTGCCTACGTACTCGCATATTTCCCGGGGGGGACACAGACCCTCCGTTTCGGCGGACAGATCGCCCTGCGCGGCGCAGGCAGCCTTCTTCCTATATAACCTCGCCTTCCTACACGCGTTCATACTGTACTCACGTCTCGGCCGTGGACCTCGTCTGTCACCACTTATCTATTCTTTTTTGTTTGCAACCCTACCCGAGCCAATGGATCTTGCCTCAGTAAGTTCGTACCACCGCGGTGGGTGTTTTACAAGCATCAAGTCGAGCATTCTGGCACGTCTTTCGTCAGAGTCTCGCACTCCTGATCCTGTGGCTCAGTGATTAGCTCTGCACATTCAATCGGCCCGGAATTTCACTACCGTCCTGCCCTCTGCGACGACTTTGTTACCGAGAACACCAGTGATGTCTTGGGTCCAGTTTGGAGACGCTCGGCGAGATGCACGCACAGAAAACTGGGTGATCAAACATGCCGCAACGTGTGTATAGGCTCGCCCAAGTAATCCTCACGTTCCGTATGAAGCCATCGCTCGAAACACCATGAACACTGTTGCTAGCGCCGATGCATCAGGGCGTTCTCGGCAGACGGTTGACGCTTCCCGCCATGAACAAACTACGCACGATTGGCATTTAGAACTCTCGGTGCAAGTCATCGTGTGATAAAGACGTGCGATAGTCGAACGTGAGAAAAGGAGTGGGTATTTTGGGTTTGAATGGCAGCCACCATCTCGAAGCCGCCCTGGGATAAAACACCCGAGTTTCACCTTATTACTGGTGCCCGGGATCGACCGTCCATGACGTGGCTTGTCACCACAGTAAACACTTGGTGCCAAAGCCCAAGGACGAACGGGACATTCATCGAGCAGTTGACCATGCCTGATCTGATGAACGGACGAGCAAGATAATTCACCACTTCTACACGAGTTCGGTCCAACAGTCCACCGCGGCGGATCTATGATAGACGAGAATGGAATGAAATGAAGAGTCTACGTTATGACACTAAAAACATAGCGTTTCTCTCTCGTTGGACTATGCGATACACATCACCTGTCGACGAGCCACCAAAAAAAAACGACGCAGGCCCCAGGCCCTAATCCAACACGTCGTGCAACCCGACCGTGTCCCTCAACCTCCGAGACATGATCTCGATATACCCCTGGTACGACTGCCAATCCCGTCCGATCGTCTCGGCGCTCTGTGGCGTCGCATTCCGTGAGATCCCTGCGCACATCCCCTGGTCGAAGAAAGGAAAAACACGCACGAGATCAAGACTCGATATCCGCGTCAGCGCACCGACGAGTCGCTTTCCCGCCTCGTCTCGAAACGCGTTCGCATCCACTGCAGGCAAAAGTCGCATCGACGTTCGTAGGTTGGGAGGCGGCGGTGCAGCTTGGCGCGCTGGGTCTGTCTCGGCGTAGTTCGCCAGATGCCGCCAGAGTAGTAATAATAACATCTCCGTCGTACCTGTTATTCATCGACGATGAGACGCGTCAGGGGAGCGAAAAGAGACAGCGCGCGCACCGAGCACCGTCTTGACCTCGTCCTGAAACTCTGTCTTGAGCCGCTGATACGCCTGGTGGATCAACGACCGTTTTTGTGCAATGTCGAGGTCTTGCAGAAATGCAGGGTCCGAAATGCTCACGACCTGTGGATGATCCATTTCAGATGCGTGCGATGTGACATGGTTACACAGGCTCACCTCTTGAATGTTGTCCACGCGAATGTGGTCTCGCGAAGATAGTTCTGCAGAGAGGTCCGCAATCTGCTTCAACGTCGCAGCGAGATCGTCGCACAGACTGTTCAGCGCTTCGATTGCGTCTCCGACGGTCGGGATCGTAGCTAAAAACGACACACGCTCGACGATTCCGTCTCGAACGCAAACAAAAAACAACACGTACCAATTACCCGAGGCGGCCGCTCGTCCGGCCGGGGTACCGACAACACGGACGAGAGCACCAGCGAAATCTCAGGCTCCGTAAAGTCGCTCGCGGTACCGAGGTACTCGATGATCGCTTTGCGGAGTAGAAGTTCCTGTCGCCGTACTTGAACGTCGAATTTGGTTTCTGACGGGTGGCCTGGCGCGAACACGCTTGCGAGCGCGATCTCGCCTTCTGTCTGGGGCAGTACGGACTGACTCCATCGGCCGTTGCCCAGACACCGCGCGGCGAGTCCAAGAATTGCTCCATGTATGCCGCCAAAGCCGGTGTTCATCGTCATCTAAGACCAGTGTCAATTTCACCAAGCAACGAGAGAGAAACCAGAGACTTGCCAACTCCGATTTAGGGACGAGAGGAAGTAGACTTCCGCTGAGCGATACGAGCAGGTGGATCTCTTCAATGTACGATAGTGCCACCTCTTCGCTGTCGTTTTTCAGCATGATCACGATCGTGTCTTTGTGACTCGACAAGAATTCGAGAGCCTGGACAAGGAAACCGTGAGCTTACACGAAATATGAAGCATGGAAGGCTCCACGAGCCTGATTGTTCGCCGTCGTGTGCTTGGTACCTAGGGAAGCGAGCATGGCTACGACGAGCTGCAGCGCTGGCATGAAAAGTTGATGATAACGTTGAATCGCAGATGGCAAAAACGAATCATGGTCTGTAGCGACGTCAGCCAAACGATGTATCAAGACGGGCAACATGGACGTACCCATAAACGACTGGTCTTCTTCCGGCCGGGTATCCAAAAACTCGCATTGAGACAAGATGGAGAGAATCTGCGCCTCGAGCAACCGTTCCGCGCCCGGTCTCGTCTGCGCCATCCGCGTGAACAACGACATCTTGGCTTCATACACGTACAGCGGATTCAAGTCATCTGCAAGCCCACACACGCCCGCTCAACACCGAACCAAAAAAAAGCACGTCAGGCCAAGAGGGAAAATGAACGTACCAGGATCAGGCTTCAACACGTACTGCAACTGCCCCCCCGCCTCCTTTAACCCCCGCACAAAGTTGGACAGCACGCCGTACCGCCCCAAGGCCGACAACAGTGCGCGCGACTTGTCCGCCCGACACAGGTGCGCGAGCGAATCGAGTAGCATAAACGCGACCGTCTTCCACACCTCCGTCCCGTCGATTGCATCGCGCGAGATCGTGCTCACCAGCCGTTCCATCACGCCCTTGATCACGGACAGCGTACCCACCTCCAATGCAGACGTACCCTGCGCAGCACGGCCGCCTGGCGTCGGCGCCGGGGTCGACCGCGCAGATCCACCTTGGCTCTCGATGAGTGACCAGGACAGGTCGTCACGCGGACCGAGCGCCGATACCGACAGCGCCATCGACCGCTTCCCAAAAGTGTCCACGGCCGCCTCCGCATCGGGATGCTCGTCGTCGGCAGAGACGAGGTGTAGGTAGTTGATCAGGCATGCATACAGGTTCCCACGCACCAACTCCGAGCGGCTGTTGTCTAGAACACACTCGAGCAAGCTCCGGAGAAGTGCATAGAGACGCTCCGTCGGTAGCGCGCCCGCTTCGATGTCACCCCCAGCGGACTGAAGCATGATTTGATGGCGTCTGTCCTCGCGCAGTTTCGTAATGGTAGATAGAATAGCTTCAGAGAGTAAGACCGCCGTCGGTTCCTGAATGTCAGAGCGCACGATGCCGGGAAGAACGTGAAGCAGATCAAAGAGCATGTTTTCCCGGCGATCATGTGGGAGCCGGTTGAAGCACTTGGTGAGCGTCATGTCGAGTAGTCGTCGCCACGCTTCGTAGCCGGTGGCGATCGCATACGCCACTTCCCTTCTGTGATTCTCGATCGCGCAACTTTCCAAGACATACGACGTTTCTGCGTTGAGTTTCTCCGCTTGGGCCGTCGTCGTGATACGACTTTGGGAGTGCAGTGTCCGGCAGGCGGACGTGAGGAGCGACAGCAATGCCGATTGGTCGACTACTTCACATCCCGTCGCGTCCACGCGTCCACATGCCTGCAAGTTGAGTGATCCAAGATACTCCAAGTCGACGGGGGTCGTGGTGAGTGAGTCCGACCAGTCGAAACTCAACGACTCGACGAACTCGATGATGCGCAAATGTGACTGACCCATCTCCCTAAAGGGCTGCACCCGCATGCCTGTCCCGTCCTCCCAGTCCAACTCGCCCGCGTCCCGCCCGTCGTCTGTCCCGAATGAGATTTGCAATATTTCTAGCACGCCCTTGTGGTGTCCCTTGTTCGTCAATACGTGCAGATCCAGCGCAGCGAGATCCAGTATCCGGGAGCGCAAGTTGATGAACGCACGAAGCGTCGATACGCTCGTCAGCACGCGCGATCCGTCGTGGTACATGACTTCGATGAATGGTTCCTGGGACGCCTCCGGCACGTTGGAAGGGATCACCGCGAGATGACGCGCGAAAAAGTCTTCCCTCGTGTGCAGATATCGCATCGTCGCATCCGACGTACCAGGGTGCACGCAGAGCTGGTAAACGATACGGTAACACCGCTCGCTCAGCGCTGGAAGATCATTGAAGAGTGGTTCCGCGTGCACGACTGCCCTGCGATGTCGTTCGCTATCTTTACCCTTGGCTCTTATCTGCGGCACGCCGACGTTGACGAGATCGAGGATGACGTGTGCGCACGTGCGACGCGCGCCGATCGCATGCGGGTCTTGAATCTGGTGCTGGCTTTCTGCGCCGCCAAACAAGAGGAAATGTCCAATGTTAGGGTACGCTGTGCCACGTCCTGTATTGCGGATGAGGAGGTCGAGGATCGCGATCCTGATGGCCTGGTCCAGTGGTTCCTGAGTTTCTCTGTCCGCAGCACCGGCTCCCGTTATTTGGTCCGCAGCGGTCTCGGCTGCATCCACATCGTCCAGGGACTCCACGTCCAGCAGCTGTCTGAATCCAGTGAGGATGCGTTCGGAATCGGCACTGCGTTCGATCAGTGTGAGCAGGTTGGTGACAGACGTCGAAGAGGAGAGTTGAGAGATGATCTTGACGGAGAGGAGAACAAGCTCGGGGTATGCTGGATATACGACGTACGCCGCGATTGCAGGGATATACTTGGTTCCGTACGTTAGCGCTTGATCGAGTCGCGTATAAAACGACCTCGAGTGAACGTTTCCTATGAAGGGCGCGCTGTCAAACTCGGAAAGGACGGGGACTAGCACGTCGAGGAACACGTCCTGAATCTCGAGTACGCGGTGAATGATACGGAGGACACGAATGATGGTCAATAAAAAGTAGGGTTCTTCAGAGGGGAGCTCGCGCTCGAAACCTTCGATACCGTCGACGATGTAGGAAAAGATGGTGGATTGGAGGGGCGAATTCGTGAGCAGACGAGTGAGTACTTCGAAACCAGGATGAATGAGGAGTGGGACGACCATTTCTCGCTTCAACGTTCCATCTTCGCTTCCTCTAACGAGGTTCTCTATCTCCCAGCCCGCCAGTGCACGTTCGACGAACTTGAGGCAAAGGTCGTTCATTCGCCATCTCTCTGAGTGGCGCGCGTATTCCCGGCGAGGCAATCCAGCAAACACGTTGTCCACCACGAAGCTGGCATAGGGGCCGATGCCAGGAAGCCGGTAAGGCTGACCAAGGGATTCTGGAATCGTATTGAGCGGCTCCGCATCCGCCAACAGGCTCCGTGGCGACAGTCTCTTTGGCGTGTGCAACAACGTAGCCAGCAAGCTCAAAAATGGGATGGTGGCAGGGTACAACTTGTATACCGCCTCCACCTCGTCCAGCTCTATTTCCACCCCTTTGACGGGTGGCAGGACGCCACCAGCGCCGACTGACCGCCCCGGTACGGACGCGCGCACGTTGATTACCTCGACTCTCTCCATCAACGTCCATACACTCTTGCAGATGTCCACGCCAGCGACGCCCGCTCCAGG
This sequence comes from Nevesoporus exiguus, assembly GCA_038089155.1. Taxonomy (NCBI): domain Eukaryota; kingdom Fungi; phylum Basidiomycota; class Agaricomycetes; order Boletales; family Boletaceae; genus Nevesoporus; species Nevesoporus exiguus. The sequence continues at coordinate 14,396 of JBBPKI010000462.1, forward strand.
CTCGCAAAACGCGGCGAGAGTATCGAATATAGCCCCCTTAAGTTCAAGGGGAATCCCCAGGGGAACGAGCGATACCAGAGTCGGGATAGCGCGAAACTGGGTGTTGGACGAAATGGCAAGGCGCACTGAGACGGAGCTCGTGGCTACTGTGGAGAGAAGGCGGAGAAAGGATTGCGCGAGAAGTACGTCCTTGGGTCCAATGGGAATGTGCTGAGGAGGTTGTTGGGCAGGCGGAGGGGGAAGTTGTGATACAGCAAGGGAACCGAATCCGCCAAACGATGCGGCGAGGGACTGTTGAGGAGGCAGGTTCGTACGGGGACTTGGAGCGGGAGAAGCCCAAGACTCGAGGAGGGCGAATATCGTAGACCATGATATCGAAGAGCCGGCGTTGTATGAGCTAGTGGAACTGGGTAAACTGCTGCCTGGTATCACCTCCCCGCCACCTCGAGCGAGGAAGTTGTACGCAAGCTCGCTACATTGCTGACCTTTTGCAAGACCCGAAAGCATATCGTATAACGCCATTGTCATATTCACGTCACGGACTTGGGTAGACCACACGACCCACTGCAAAAACGACGGCAGTTTCCCCGCGGACATTTCAGTGATTTCCATGTACGACAGACCTCGCGCCTCGCCGAGGGGTGTTGCACCCCAGAACTGCAGCGCGCGTTCAGGCGGGAGGGACGCATAGAGGATGCCAATGAACGAATACAACATGGCGATATCGTTTCGTGGCGCGGGTTGACCTTCGTTTTCAGCGCCGACGGATGCGGCAGACCTAAACATCCTCGACCGATCGGTACGGACGCTCGCAAGCACGTCTTCTTGTCTCTGCTTGATCTTGCGCAGCTCGGAGCTAGCATAGGTGAGCAGGGACCGGATGAGCACGTCGCACGTGTTGAGGACGGACAGCTGGAACTCGTCCGCAAGGGGTTCCTTTTGCTGTTGCTCCTGCTGCTCAGGGACGAGCTGAACAAACTGTGCAAACGAGCTTATGGGCGAGATGTGCGTGCGTCTGCGGAGCTGAATGAGCGCTGTAGCAAGGTACGTGAAGGCATCTCCCTGAACGGCGTTCCAAATCTGAGACTCGAGCTCCTCCGTCTTGAAGCCCTCTTGGTTCTCCAAGCTAGGGTCGCGATGCCTGGTCTCTGTCATGAAGAGCGTCCACTTGAGAAGGACGACCGCCTTGAGACCAGGTTCTTTCCAGTATGCGGTAGGAGCGAGCTGTCGTTTCATGTAGGTGATGGTGCCCTTGTCGAGGGCGAGGTTCTTGCGGACTTTGCCGGCGAAAGAGTGAGGATCGGCTGGATCGAACGCAGCGAGGGTGGCAGCGAGAATATAGAATGTCATGGTGTCGTTTGGATTGACCGTGAGCCAATCTATCGACTTTTGAATTTCGTTTGGAGAAAAGTATCCCAGACGGGCGATCTGGTAGTAGACCACGGAGAAATACCGTCGCTCGTACTTGAGCGAATCGTAGCGGGCGTTGAGGATATCGTACCCCAGCGAGGGTTGCGAGCCTGGACGACGTGAGGAAAGCACCGCGAACGAAAAGAGACGCGCGCACCTGAACTGGGCGCGACGGTGTTGCTCTGCGCATTTTGTCTCGCGGTCTGGGCCTGAACGAGGGCAGCCCCGAGCGACTCGATCTCCTTGAAGATGCGCGAGGCCAACGAGGCATCCGCGCCAGCCGACTTTGGGGCGGGAATGAGCTCCTGCCTGACAAACGCTTCGAGACGGAGATGGAGCCTCGGTGCGTCTGGCAGCTGCGCGAGCTCCGCCGCCTCGAAGAGGTAGCGCAGACAATCGACGAGATGGCGACGGCGCTGGTGAAACTCGACGATGGCTGCTTCGATCGAGTTGACGGGGCCCAGGTTGGGGCTGACGGACATGATGGCGTGGAGTATGCCTGCGAGGTACTTTTCGGAGCATTTGAGCTGCTGCGCGAGGAAGGCAGCCTGCTGGGCAAAGTCGACGTTGACTGCGAGGGACCTGCCGTCGATGGAGATCTTCCCTGTGGCAGAGATGAGCGCGGTGGGGCGGGACGGGGCAGACACGCACCAGACGAGAGTTCGCGCTGTTCCTGCGGCGAGGGTTGGCCGACGTTGAAGAGGTCGCGGAGACGGGACTTGTGCAGGATGAGGTCGTCAAAGAGGTCTTGCTCGGCGTGTGCGCGGGCGGCGAGGGTCGTCGCGAGGACGGACCTGAGCGAGGCGATGGAGTCCATCGTCAAACGCGACGGTGTACAGGCTCATCGAATGGGGGCAGTTGAGTGGTGGGAATAACCTTCCCAAAGTGGACGCGACATGAATAGCACGGCACGTTGGCTGCTCGCGTCCGAGTGCACGATGACCGACGCGGACGCGATCGTCTACAGACAGTACGTCGGCGAGTCAGACCTCCCCCACATCATGGCCCTCGTGCAGACGGAGCTCAGCGAGCCGTATGTCATCTACACTTACCGCTACTTTCTACACCAGTGGTGCGTGCCGTCCTCCCCCTCGTACACCCCGCTCACCACCCGCGTCCCGTTCAGGCCACAGCTCGCATTTCTCGTGCGTGCATAGTCTACTCAGACCGCACTCGCTCACCCGGTCCCTGGTTGCAGGCCATACCCGCAGGATCGTCGGTCCCGATAGGCGTCATTGTGTGCAAGCAGAGCATGCACAAGCACGTCTCCAACAGAGGCTACATCGCCATGCTCAGCGTCAACAAGAACTGGCGCAAACGCGGCGTGGGTGGGCACCTCTCCCCCTCCCTCTCCGTGCCACCTCTGAGGATCTGACCCTCTGCCCATATACACGTGACCCCACCCTCCCAGCGAGCACCCTCGTCCGCCGCTCCATCGACGTCATGAAACGCAGTGGCGTCACAGAGGTAGCCGTCTCCCACTCCGTCCCACCCAGGGATGTGCTCACTTCCCCGCTCCCCAGGTCATCCTCGAAACCGAGTTCGACAACATCCCCGCACTCTCCCTCTACGAATCGCTCGGGTTCATCCGCGAGAAACGTCTCTACCGTTTCTATCTCAACGGCAAGGACGCCTTCCGTCTCGTCCTCGCCGTCCCTCCAGACCCAGACCAGATCTCCACCTACGCAAGACATCGCCCCATACGCACCCCAGCACCAACCTATCGCATCGACGATGACGACGACGACGAGTGACGACCCGTACCCACGCCACCTCTCTACTCTGCATCATACCCAAGCATCAACTGCTACACTCATCACGCTCTGTGTACATTAGCGTCCTCCTTGTACGTTTTCCAGCATATACATACGTGTCTTTTGTAATGTCTGCCATACCTCCCCCACCTATAGCTCATTCTCCTCTAGATCCCCTTCCCCATCTTGGTCTCTCCCTGTTCTACGGGTTGGTTGGGCACGCTAGCATGTAGCTCACGTGTAAAGGTCGTCCCCGGTGTACTCGGTCGACGGTGATATATTCATTGGAAATACCATTATCACTGCGACCAATTCAAATAGGCTCGTTCTAAATTATCGTACCTGGTACAGCTTTTCAGAATGTGGTCTCTCTCTGGCCGAACGGGCGTAAAGCAACGAGAAAATAATAACGATCCACATCGTATAATCAATAACGTCCTCACAGCTCATCATGGTCAAACGACGGCTCATCGTCGTCCCCGGATGCATCTGCCCCCGAGGAAGCGTAGAGCTTGCTCGTGATGGGCCCAACAACGCTCTGAATCTCAGCCAACTTCTCCTCCAACTCGTCCGTCGTCGCAGACTGTCCGTTCTCGTCAATCCATTCCGTCGCCTCTTTGATGGCAGAGAGCAACGTCTTCTTGTCATCATCCTCAAGCTTACCACCCAACCCAGACTGGTCTGCCAGCTGGGACTTGAGACCAAAGACAAACGACGACAGCGAGTTCAGCGATTCAATACGCTTGCGGTTCGCCTCGTCCTCCGAAGCGAACTCCTCAGCCTCGCGAACCATGCGCTCAATGTCTTCCTTGGACAGACGTCCCTTCTCGTTCGTGATGGTGATCGACTCAGATTTACCCCTGTTGACAAAAAATAAATCAGATAACCTCGCGCCACGTGAAATCGCACTCACGTTCCCTTGTCGGCGGCACCGACTTTCATAATACCATTGGCGTCAATCTCAAACGAGACCTCGATTTGGGGGACACCACGTGGCGCAGGAGGAATACTCGCAAGCTCAAATTTGCCAAGAAGGTTGTTGTCCTTGGTCAACGCACGCTCACCCTCAAATACTTGGATAAGTACAGTGGGCTGGTTGTCAGCGGCCGTCGAGAAGCTGCGTTGCAGTCAATCAACCTGCTAACCAAGAACGGAAACCAGAGCGACATACATCTGAGATTTGCGAGTAGGAATGACGGTGTTACGAGGAATGAGCTTCGTGAACACTCCACCAGTGGTCTCGATACCAAGGGTAAGGGGGCAGACATCGACAAGGACAACGTCCTCTGTGCCCTGCTCGCCGGAGAGGATACCACCTTGAACTGCAGCACCGTAGGCAACTGCCTCGTCGGGGTTGATACCCTTGGAAGGCTCCTTGCCATTGAAGTATTCCTTCAAGAGTTGCTGAACCTTGGGGATACGAGTGGAACCACCAACAAGGACGACCTGTAATTGCTGGTGAGCACTGCGCAAGTTTAGCATATCGTGCAACAAACCTCGTCGATATCTTCCTTCTTGACATTAGCGTCCTTAAGAACCTGCTCGACAGGCTTCATCGTCTTGCGGAAGAGGTCCATGTTCAGCTCCTCGAACTTGGCCCGGGTGAGCGTCTCGGAGAAGTCGTTACCGTCCTCAAAGGACTCGATTTCAACCCGCACCGACTGTTGGCTCGACAGGGTCCGCTTGGCCTTTTCAACCTCGCGCTTCAACTTGCTCATGGCGCGCAAGTTGCTGTTAACATCGGTACCGGTCTTCTTCTTATAAAGCTTGACAAAGTAGTCAATGATGCGATTGTCGAAATCTTCACCACCGAGGTGAGTGTCGCCAGCAGTCGCCAGGACCTCGAAGACACCGTCATCAATCGAGAGAAGGGAGACATCGAAGGTTCCACCACCAAGGTCGTAGACAATGATTTGAGATTCGCCATCCTTTTTGTTAAGACCGTAAGCGATGGCAGCAGCCGTAGGTTCGTTAATGATACGAAGGACTTGAAGGCCAGCAATGGTGCCGGCATCCTTGGTTGCCTGGCGCTGAGCGTCGTTGAAATCTAACAATTCAATAAGTAACTAAACTCTCAGTGACTCACGGCACACTCACATGCAGGGACCGTGACTACAGCATGGGTAACCTTTTCACCGAGGTATGCCTCTGCGGTTTCCTTCATCTTTGTCAAGACCATGGCACTGATTTCCTCAGGCGTCTGCAGGGAACATACTCAGTTTCCTAGGGTGCTGCAAGCAGCATGCACACTCACGAATTCCCGGGTCTCGCTCTTGTAGTCGATTTGAATGGCCGGCTTCCCGCTCCGGTCGACGACATTGAAAGGCCAGTGTTTGATATCCCGCTTAAGATCACTCTCCTCCATCTTTCGACCAATAAGACGCTTAGCGTCAAACACTGTATTTTTGGGGTTGGAATGGAAAGCGTTCTTAGCAGAGTCTCCGACGCTAGGAAAATGGTTAGCAGAGACGAAGACGGAACGAGGGTCAGTAACATACAGTCGTTCGTCATCTGTGAAGCCAACCCATGAAGGTGTTATCCGGTGACCCTGATCATTGGCGATGATTTCTACGCGACCACCTCGCTGGACACTGTGCAAACAGTGAGCTCGGACGCATAATGTAGTCAAGTAGGTCGACTTACCCAACACACGAATAACTAAGCAGTGGGGGACCAGTAAGCGGGCAGAAAAGACGAAGACAACTGATACGTACGTGGTTCCCAAATCTACCGGGCATTTCGATAAGTGCGGTCGAGGCGACCCAGGCGTGGTGCATGTACGTACCGATACCGATGACAGTTCCATACTCGCTCTTCTTCCCGGCATCTTGCGCGAAGACGGCGGGGCAGAGACAAATGAGCGCGAAGAAAGCGAAGAGAATAAGCGAAAGAGAGGATGCCATGCGGCGTGACTTTGCGCGTGATGGGCGGCGGTATGGACTGGTCATCGCTGTGGACGACGGGGAGAGGAGGAGAGAGATGAAGACGATGTGACAGCAGAGGATGCTCGTTTATATTCCTTGCCGACTTGCCAAGGCCACGTACGGAAAATGCAAGTGACACGTCAACACTTTTTCCCTCGTGATTTTACCACGATCACATGACCATTTACGCGTTGGTAACTCGTGTCTTGTTAGATCCATCACGACGTGGCATTCGCGTGGTGCAGCCTCCGATGCTGTGGGTGCATGTCCGTTGCGTCGACTGGCTGCCAGACAATGATCATTCTACACCCACCAGAGTGACCTTGTGCCACCCGTTCTGGCCAAAGGCAGCTCCTTGACAACCCGTCATCGTCATATCTCTATTTAAACCTCCGATATCATCACAATCTATGGGCAGGACAGCGGTTTACTTGCCGGTGCTAGTTATTACATATACGCGGCAGCCTGTGCTGCGTGCTACTTGAGATAAAAGCCGCGCTAACCGATAGGACCTCGTGCTGCGCTCGCCCTTCTCCCGTCCCCACTTCCTCCATCTACCGCCATGAGGAACAAGGAGGCAATCGCAAGAGCGGACGAACAGCTCCTCGCTGAACTTGGATATAAGCAGGAATTCAAGAGAGCCTTCACTCCTCTAGAGGTCATCAGATTTTGCTTGCTCTCTGCAGCCGCACTGCCCACCAGCTGATAGTACGTGCCTGTAGGTCTTTGGGATCGCATTCAGCATAATTGGCGTGCTCCCGTCGATCGCGTGAGCATCTAGAGCCCACAGCTTTGTTCAGCCCAACGGCATGACTTACCTCGTCCCATGGTAACGTGCAGCTCCGTCCTCGTTTACTCTCTCCCGAATGGCGGTCCTTCCGCAATGGTATGGGGTGTACGTACAATATTCGTGTTTGCCTCGGCCCGACCAACCCCCCGTTCCTTTTAGTGGGCGGTCGGCAGCCTTTTCATCCTTTGTATCGGACTCTCTATGGCAGAGTTGGGTTCTGCCGCACCTACCTCTGGTGGCGTGAGTTGCATTTTGCCGCATTCCCGCGACGAGATGAATCATGTGGAACGTAGCTCTACTTTTGGACTTACTCTCTGTCATCCCCTCGCTGCCGGAATCTTCTTTGCTGGATCGTCGGTTGTATGTCCACACCACGCATTCCGTGCAGCCATATAACCATCTGCCAGATGCCAATACATTAGGGTCCATCGCGTCAGTCGGTGAGCCATCCACCTCATCCTGGGTGTTTTTGGCTAGCTTCGTAACGCTAAATTCACACTTTTTTGCATAATACCGTTAGCCTCCATCGACTGGGCCTGTTCTGTCCAGATTACTGCAGCAATTAACATCAGTAACCAGAACTTTGTTGCCACCCAGGCCCAGACCTTGTACGTTTACATTTGCGTCTTCGCGTCAATCACGCCTCTTCTACGTGTTTGTCGCTCTTCTGCTTCTCGTCTTACCCACACTTGCATAGCGGAATCTATGTAGCAGTGCTTTTTTCTCACGGTATTGTTTGCTCTCTTGGGACTGATGTCCTTGCGAGACTGCAAAACCCTTATGTCTTTGTGAATATCTGGTGAGTGTCTCAATTGGACCATTGAGTCACAGCCAGGGCCTGTTCCCATCTCCCTTCTACATCAGATGCCTCTTGGAGTTACTTGGCATTCTTAATTGATACTATCACCTTACTAGCCTTTGCTTAATCGTATTCATTGGTCTCCCGGTTGCGACCCCAAAGCAATACATAAATAGCGCCAACTTTGCTTTAGGAAACTTCACCAATGGTTTGTCCTGCTTGTCAGTTCTTACCATCTGTCTAATTCCATTCAGTCGATGGCTGGCCCAGCGGTTATGCCTTTTTCCTCTCCCTCTTTTCCCCTGTTTGGACCATCGGTATGTTCGCTACCCCTAATCTTCTTTCCAGGAACGCATGCCTGACCAACTGAGTTGTTCAGGTGCATTTGACTCGAGTGTGCACATTAGTGAGGAAGCCTCAAATGCAGCGACAGCCGTACCATGGGCAATCGTAAGCGTAGTATCTGCTCATCGTCGCTCGTGCTGATCTGTGCAGGTTGGTGCGGTTGCAATGGCTGGTCTTCTTGGTTGGGGTACGCACTCGCAATCCGATCGTTACTAACGATGAGATTGATGGGATTTAGCGATTAATATCTCTATCGCATTCTGTATGGGGACCAACCTTACAAGCCTCATAAACAGCCCTCAGCCAATGGCACAAATCTTCTTGAACAGCTTTGGACAAACTGGCACCCTTGTCATATGGTCGCTCGTCGTCCTTGCGCAGTGAGCCCTATCCTATTGATACCTTGTTACTGAGTTTATCTCGTGCTTAGATATATGATGGGATCTAGCATGGTAAATCATTCGTTATCTGCGTACGTTTTGTATGCTCTAATACCTTGTCCCAGCTCCTTGCTGCCTCGCGTCAGTGCTTTGCCTTCGCTCGTGATGGCGCACTTCCCTTGTCGAACATACTATACCGCATGAACCGCTTCACAGGCACCCCTGTGAATACTGCCTGGTTTGTTGTCGCGGTCTCCGCTCTCCTTGGACTTCTCTCCTTCGCAAGCGTCCAGGCTATTGATGCCGTCTTCGCGCTGTCTATCACCGGGCTCTACGTTGCATATTCGATACCAATCGCAGCGAGATTCATCTTTAACAATGATTTTAAGCCCGGCCCATTCAGTCTCGGTGTATTTGTCAGTCCGTCCAAGTTGCAGAACACAGCTGAAGCTAATGTCATTCGTAGAGTCTCCCTGTCGCCATCACTGCTGTTTCCTTCATGGTATTCATAAGTATTGTTTTCTTCTTCCCTACGACGCCTCAGACAAACACGCCCAATATGAATTATACTGTCGTCGTTTTAGGCGGTGTCCTTGTGTTCTCGCTCGTCTGGTACTACTTCCCCGTGTACGGTGGTGTGCACTGGTTTACCGGGCCAGTGCGGAATGTGGGCAACGGCGAGACCGCAGAAGATGTGAGCAGGAACTCATCCTCTGCGAATAGAAAGGTAGAGGCTGTCGGGGATGAGAAATGTGTGGAAGAAAAGTGATGGTAGTCAACACGTCCGAGGTTGCCTCGCCTTGGATTTAGATCTTGACGTGTAAAAGTGCCAGAAAGCGTGCTATTGCCCGCATCTGTATATGTATCTCTATGTTGAATTGGGGGACACCTTTACCCTTCAAGCATGCTGCTTGGACGTGCCTAGAGTG
>JBBPKI010000463.1:0-16107 GCA_038089155.1 Nevesoporus exiguus
CCACTCCTTTGGTCCAGTCTATCTTGGGGTTGACTCTTCTGAGCCATGTCATTCCTAAAATGATCTGGGGTTGTCCACAGCCGATGATCATCGGTGAGATCTGGTCGTCATGCTCTCCTATAGAGAGGGTTACATTAGTTCGTGAGGTAATCATACCTCGGGAGTTCTCTGTTCTGTCCACGTTGTAAGCCTTGACGGGTTCTGTTGCGATGATGGGGGCACCCAACTTCTTGATGAGGGTGGGGTCGATAAAGTTTCCTGTGGCACTGCAATCTACCAGAGCAGTGGTTTTGACGGTTTTGGCTCCATGCTTCAATGTCACCAAGAAGCGTATTGATCTATTGTTACTAGAACTAAGTAATACAGGAGCAATGATATGAGAGGCGGACGTCGAGGCGGCCTCTCTCTTTAAAAATCCTTACTGGCTCCCTCTGGAGCGATTTCTTCTTCTTCATAGCAGGTCTTTAAGACCACTAGGACTTCTTCCTTGCTGCAACCTTTCTTTTCAAGGGTGCGGACGTACTCCTCAATGGGAGATAACTTGGGTGGTGGCGGAGGTGGGGTTTCAACGGTGGCGACGGTGGCAGTGCGGGGGGATTGCGGGGATCTTTTCTTGTAGTTGCTGTGATTCCTGGAAGAACACCCTTTCCTTTTACAGATGAAGCACAGGTGCTCTCTGATGCAGCAGGCCTTGTCTGATGGAGACAGCCTGATGGCGTCAATCTCCATAGCATTCGGATCTCTGCCAGTAGAAGTCGGGAACTGTCCTCCAGCCCTGATGGACTGGATTAGGTTTTGCTGTTTGTGGAACTTCTGGGCATCAGCGATCCACTTGGCCAGCGTGTCTGGGATGGTGGCCTGCATCAGTATGAGATTTCCTAACTTTTTGTCTAGGCCCCTAAGGAACTTCCTACAGATCTCCCCTTCATCGGAGATCTTTGCCTTGGCCTGTAGAGAGAGGAAATCTTGGACATATTCTTGGAATCCATTGTCGATCCTGGTGGTGGGGTCATGCTGAACCCTTTGCCTGATATAGTCCAACGCGTTAGTGGCATTCTGCTTTTCTTCGAATGGAACAAAGGCTGCGAGAAATTCTTTCTCCAGCGTGGCGAAGTCTTTACCTGTGGCGTTGGTATCGTTCATCTTGTCATACCAGCCCTCTGAGAACTGGACTCCTCGTCCAGCACTCATCTTGTTAAGTACTGTGAATATCTTAGATTCATCAGTCGCGAATAGTGACGAATTGACTGCAAAGTGGCCCTTCATGGCCTTGATCCATCTTGTGGCATTATCTAACTTTCCTGAGAAGTCAGTGGGGAGCGTCAATTTGAGCTCGGACTTGGACGTCATATTGTTGGGTGAGGGTGAATGCGTAACCGGGGCGTTCCAATTGTGCTGTGTCAGAGGTAGGCTCGCTATGTACTGTCTGAAGCTAGCGACGTGTTCGCTAGGGCTGCTTGATGCTTCTAGTTTGCCAGGTGCGTCTACGGTGATACTCTCTTGTTCTTCCTCTGAAGACTCTTCGTCGTCGTCTGGGATGCGAAATGTTGCCGCTCGGGCTGCTTGTAATAGGGCGCGTATAAGAGGAGATCCTCTTCTGTCTCGGAGGTCTTCCTGACAAGGTGTGCCGGCGGAGGAGCTGGTAACTCTGCGAGAGGGGCGTTGGGGATCAATGATGGATGAGCTTTCTTAAAGAAGAAGAGGCAGGGGATAAGCCAATTCTTTTGTAATGGTCATGGTAATCTATTACCAACGACTGACTCCTTCTCTGGGCTATCGGCCGACTTACTCAAGGGAGGCACTCACAAAAAGGCACAACATCCTTGATAAGCCTAGGAGTGCCTTGGTCAGTGGGATGACTCTTTGAGTTGGCTGACGATCCGCACTGTCTCGTAGTGCAGCACTCGACTAGCAGGGCAACCCACTCGGGGTTAGCTATTGACTTGGAGGACGGACCTTCACTAGGTTAAAGAAAGTACTTAGATGAAGTACTTAGCAACTCTCCTCTTAGTGAGGTGTGCGAAGGCGAGCTGTACTTCCTTGAAGAAGGGTGGGTGAAGACAAGGAGCTCTCTCTTCTAAGGAAGCGAGCAAAGGAGCTTAGCAATAGGTAACCACAAAGAGGAGTTAAGAATTGGCTGAGGTGCTGCTACTTTACATGGAGGTTTAAATAGTGTCTATCTACAAGCAGCTATGCCCACAGCCAAGGATGGTAACCATCTATCAAAGATGGTGGTAAAGGTAACGCATCGAAAGATATGGATGAAATGATCAATCAAAGATGCAGGTGAAACAACCTGTGTAACGGCCATCAAAGATGGGGGCGAAGTCTGAATGCTATAGTAACAGGATTAGGCGGATGTTATCCGGATACAGGATGACAAGGTATGGAATGTAGACTTCCTGTGTAATTGGTCCCTCCCAAGTGCGAATGAAGAAAATAAGTAGGAGGTGACCATGAAGAAAGAAAATTGTAACATGGGGGAGGAGGAGAGGTGAGCAAGGGAAGCCTCAGCAATGACCAGTGGGCAACAGATGTGGAGAACTCAAACCCCAACTCTGCCCTGTTTTGTCATGAAGACTTATTAGGCCCAGATCTATAAAGATAATAATACAATCCTCACCAGTTTATATACACTTGTGTGTAGTGGTGAGAGTTTTCTATATCCAATACAGTCAAATTATATTTGCATGCATTAAAGATGTACCTTCTTAGGGTTGTCTAACCCTAGATGTTCCTGCTGAGTGGTGAGCAGTGAAGCCACCTTGCTCTAAATATTGCCATAGCATTGTTCTTATCATCTAAGATCTGCCATATTAATGACTACATATGTGTGACCACAAACCTTAATACCATGAGGTATGCTGCACATGTCACTTTTAATCTTTGCTTTTATATATCAATATTAGCATTTACTGAAGTATGATAATGCTAACTAAGCAGATAACTTTCTTTCTTCAGCAAAGGCCAGGGGGTAATCCCAGTTAGGTTGTTTGGTTAAATTTGGTTAACTGGTTAGGGTTAGAATTCAATCTCCTATATGCACTATCCAAATGATGATAGATCATTGCTGGGTTTCAGCAACAAGAGATTGTCATATTGGATACCTGAAGAGGAAGAGTGAGAATGCAGAATTTGAGAGGGTGGAGGATGTTCTGAGAGCATTTGGACAATGATTTGATGCAAGAAGGCTTTGATCATGTTATCATTCAAGTGAGTTCATTGTTATACTACTTGTGAGCTCTGAGTGGATGATGGAATGAATGTTTTACTACAGAAAAAAGTAGAGAGCAAGAAGTGGGGTCAGAGGATGAAAGGGGAATGGATATGAAGAAGAATAAGAGAATGGAAGGGATTTCAAGTAAAGGCTGGTTTGATGATATATCTCTACTATGGAAGAAGCTGACTTTGAGATAGAATGCTGACATGTGAGAGAAGAAGAATGTGCTAGTAAGGGGCCAGGAAGACCAGAGGAGTGTTTGGTGTGTCAAATGTAGTTAGATAAATTGCATTGTTGATGGTTTAATTTAACACAAGACATATTTCATTGAAAACTCAGTTGGCATTCTAAAGAACTCACCAACAATCCAATGGCAGGGTGTGTGGAATTGAAATGAAAGACATGAGTTTATGATGATTAATATATTTAAAAAAATATGTATTTGAGGTTAGAAATCATTTACAGGACTATGAGGGCTTGATTGTCAACAATCTCATATGGAGACCATTGCTAGAGCATTCTGGAGGTAAAGGATGTATTCCAATCTGGAAGGGTTTAAAGTGCAAGACTTGATGGTAGAGATGGAGCTGGATCAAGTTCTATAGGACATTGGCAAGCATGATGAAGAGATGGTCAAGATGGCATGGAAAACACTTATGAAAACTATCAAGAACTACATAGCACTATCAATGTTGGTGGTGATCTGAGGATGGAAGCTGGAATTGGATGTTCAACTAATCCATTGATCTATGGAGCTTCAGTTTGGCCAACTAGGTATGCACAGCTAGTGAATAGATGGATGCATAGCCACCATGAACCAAGATCAGAGAAAGGGGAACTGGCTTCCACTTGATCATATCATGATGATAAAGTAGTTTATTGACTTGGTAGGGGACATTTCCATTTGTGGGAATTTTCTTGATGGAGAGGACCTCAATCCAATGCTTTTGATATAGTTCAAACCACTACTATATTTAATGATTGCCTGGATATTTTAGATTTAAGTAAGCATCTACAACAAAGAAAAACAAGGATCTGAAGTTTGAGATGGGGGTAGAACTGCTAATGGCAATTTGATCTACAACATGGAGCTTGCAGGGGTGGAGACTAGTGACCCACTCCAGTTTCATGACTACTATGGTATGGGAACATATGTAGTAGAGAACTCTGGAATCAAAATATCAGCAGTTATATGGTCAAAATAGGACTGCTGCCCTACTTACCTTAAACAACTTGAGGTGGAGCTTACCAAGACTTTAGAGATGACCAAGGACAATGTGTTCTCAAGAGCAGATATCACAACCATCTGCCTCAAACAAAGTAATATGATGCAAGTCAACTTTTATTTTCATTTTCTTGTCTCTGAAGTTGACATTGATGGACTATATAAATTTCAACTGCCTGCAGTGCTGCATTATATGTATATCCCTGTTTCAGCAATCTTTAGCAGTGGTTATTTCTTCAATTATGATACAGTGATCTCAAAATCCCTTTCCATGTTGACTTGGATGGTGATGTATGAAGCACACCACCAAACAGCATGGGAATTACATTTAGCTTTGGTGGAGTTATAAATAGTACATACTCCTGGCTATGAAACTTCCCCCTGAGTCATGTGATTTAGTTCACATGCTATGGAGATATGATTGATTCAAAACAGTAACATCATGGAAAGAGTTTTTGCACTTTTGAATCAAACAGGATATTTCAACACTTTAGCATTTGGTATAGCCTCCTTTTGCTTTAATCACTGCCTGAACCCTTCTAGGCATGCTTTCAATCAGTTTCCTACATTCCTCAACTGGTATTCTATCCCACTCCACTTGAACTCTTTCCCACAATTCATGAATTCCATTAGGAGGGTTTTCATGCTCTGCAAGCCTTTTTTTCAGCCAACCCCAGAGATGTTCAATGGGATTCAGGTCAGGGGACTGTGCAGGCCAAACCATAGTCTTGAATTCTTGCTCCTCTAGCCACTCTTTGACCTTTTTGCAGGTATGCTTGGGGTCTATTATGAAAATCCCCTTTTTTTCATCTCTTTCCTACCTTTCTGACATCTTTGCCGCTCCTTTGCCAACCTCTTAGCTAAGTCCTTACCTTCGGACTCCACTCTAACCTTCCTTCGGCCTGTGCCTTACCCCTATGGTATCTTTCCCACCTTCATCTCTGCCTTGTTGCCATCTGCTCCTTATAGCCTCCTTATCTTCCCTTTATTGCCTCTGATCATTGATGCCATCTTTGTGCCTACCTACGCATAGCCTCCATCAGCCTACCCTTAGGTGGTCTGTGCACATCTCCTAGTACTATAAGCAGGGACCATACCTGTAGAATACTCTAAGCTTAGTCTGCCCAATTGGTAGTGCCATTCTAGGCCCATTCCTAGTGAGAGTGCCAGCCTCTCCTAGTGTTCCCCTTGTCTTGCACCTCTTGTCATCCCTTCTGTCTTCTGGTCTAGTTCTAGTTCGGTGCTGCCTTAGGCCACTGTAACAGGATCATTGTCTTGTTGAAAGATGGTGTTAGGAGGAAAGAGACCATAATACTCTAGGGTTTGCAGGGGTTCATCCTTCAAAATCTGAAGATAGAGGTCCAAATCCATTCTTTCATCAACCTTAGTGGCAAATCCAACCCCATCCCAAGTCATATAGCCCCACATCATTAGAGAACCTCCCCCAAACTTGAGGGTTCCATCCACCAGCCTATCACTGAGTTCCTCACCTGTCTTTTTCCAAGCCCATTTGTGCCCATCTGATCCTAGGCAATTGATTTTGGTCTCATCAGACCATATTACCTTCTTTCAATCCTCTATAATCCAATCTTTATGGACATAAGCAAAATCCAAGCAAGCCTTGTGATGCCTAGCAGAAAGAAGAGGACATTTGGACTTGACCACAGCTTTCATACCAGCTTTCTTCAAATGAAGGCAAACTGTACTGGCAGAAAGAGATTGGTTGATGATGTTGGTAAGAGATTTGGTTACTTGAACAGCATTTTCAGCCTTTCCAGTAATCAAATGTTGAGCATGTCAAATATTAGTAGAGGAAAGCTTGGGAGGGCAACCTTCTATAGCCTTGGGAAGAGGAGAACACTCTTTGGAGCAAAGTTTGGATATGATAGAAGGGCTAACACCAGTTTGCTTGGCAATAGCTTCACCAGAATGGCCAACATCAAGCAAGAGAATGGTGCTTTGTTGAGTAAGAAAGAGACATCTGACCATGATGGAAATAGAGAATCAGAAAGTGTGGGAACTTTTTTAAACTCAGATGTGCTAATTATGTATGTCTGTTTGTATATATCAACAAACAATAACAGTTATTGTATGATTTGAGTGAGATTCTCATTATCAATCCAAAAGTGCAAAAACCCTTTCCATGATATTAGTATTTTGAATCAATCATATCTCCATATTGTGTGAACAAAATCACATGACCCAGGGGGCAATTCCATAGCCAGGAGTATGTACTATTTATAACTCCACCAAAGCTAATTGTAATTCCCATGCTGTTTGGTGGTGTGCTTCACACACCACCATCCAGGTCAACATGAAAAGGGTTTTTGAGGTCACTGTATAATGTACCCTATCTAGGCTGTTCTTTTCTTAAGGAAGATAGAAATAGAAAATGACAAAAGCCTTACAAATGATCATTGGCATGGATTCATTTGCACTCTGATACTGGTTGAAAGAATGTCAGTTGATGTACCTCAGATCAAGATAAAATGAACTGAACTGAATGAATATGTTCTTAGGAATTATTGGTAAACAGAGTTTGATCAGCCTCTTGCTGATCATACTAGAGTGCAAGCATGTGGATAAAGATACATTCCACAAAGATGACATATTGGCAAAAGAGGAGCATGAAGACTTGGTGTTTGCATTTGAATACACTCAGAGACTCCTTGTATGGATGGAAATCACCAAGAAGGAGGCATTGGAATATGTGGACAAACTTGGCCTTTATTTTCTCCTTGGAAGTAACAAGGTAGTGATTCTGGCTTTAGAAGAAGGTGTTGAAGATACCATCTTTCCTCCTTTGATTGATATTCTGTAGTATTTATCCTCTCAGTAACTTATTCTAATTGTTGTCAACTTTTTCACTAATACTTTTTAACTCATATCACTTTTATCCAGTTTTCAGTTTCAGGTTCATGTAGACTTAGAATATGTTCTCTACTTTAGTGGGTGAAATTTACCATACTCAAGACCATAACCCATACAGTTCTGGTAGCTCTAGCCAGGACTTGAACTCTAGTCTCCTCTGTAAAGGCATGAAAGACAAAAAAAAAAGGAAAAACCTTTATATATTTTCTATTTCTACTCAAATTCATTTGAATCATCTTGTCTAAGCTGATTTATTCAATGTAGATGCTGACCCTAAGCCATTCCACTGGAAACACTGAAATTGATCCATGAAAGAATATTTTTTTGTTTATCTATATTTATTCCTATTCAAACATACCTTTCTACAATATAACAAATTGATATATTCCAAACCTTGAATATGATCTTTGATCAATCATCTGATATTCTCTTCCTCCACTAAAACACTCTTCAAAATCCACTACAGATATCTGAGTTCTCCAAGAACAATTGCCAAGTCTCCTGTCATTTTTTAGACACAAGCTATGTATACATTTCCAAGACAATATCATTCATTCATTTTCCTTCTCCTTCAAGTGAATAATAAAATAACTAACACATGGCAAAAGGAAGATCTTGATGACCAATTCTATTGGATCTCCCTATGAGCATACCTCAACAGTTTGCCTTAAAGCACCCTCATCAATCCCCAGCACAAATGACACCCTCTTGCTCTTGAACACTGGCTTCATAGGGAATTCATGCTCTGCAAATATGATCATCAAGGAAGAAGGGAGTATCAATAGCTAATGGAAATACATTGAATAGCACCATACTTGATCAATATGTCAAATACTCCTCTTCTATCCATAGTCTCATAGCTATTTGCTTACAATACACCCTTACTTCCAGACTGGTGGGAATGGTGGGGGACATAAAAGGACCATGACTATTAGAACTCTAATAGATTTCAAAGATTTAAAAGGCTCTTCAAAGATGGGCACACCCTCATTCAAGCTGTTGCTTCAAGCTCTTTGTTGCAGAACATGGAAGGTGCAGAAGAAAGTAATATTATTATCTCCTTTTATTTTTTATATCATATACTCTAATTTCTCTTCTGCTGTTATTCAACCACCTCAGATTCATTATATTCCAGCCATACCAGTTCATCTGAGGACTATCCACTGCCAAAACACAAATGGAAAGTGAGTCTCTGAAATACCTTAACACACACTTTTCTTCTCTTCTACATTGACAGTCTTTGCCTTCAAGATACTACTCCACCCACCTTCTGATCCTCCATCCAATGAGGATGGAACTCTAGATTGACATGCAATCCTACAATCCCTTGATTCACTCATGGGGATATTAGTAATGCAAGAGCTGGTAAAAATAAATGTTAAGCTCATCCTTATTTTTCTTGGTCACTCAGCTTCATTTTCATGTTGATATTCATATTTATATGCTGTGGCATTCATATAGGACATTCCACAGTTCTTATCAACCTTTGATAGAGTTTGTATTCTCAAATGAGTGAATGTGAATGGATTTCATTCAGTAAGCCTTTCTTCTACTTGGCTTCAAAACAAGAATGTCTTGCTGATAACCTAAATAGTATATAGTATTCCTTTGGTAGACATGTGAGCAAATAGATATTGCAATTCACTTCTGCATTACACACAGTTGATCTTATATCTAGAGAAAAACTGTCATTGGATCAGAGTGAAGCTAGAAAAGATATAAAAATAATTTTGTCCTGGCTGCAACAATTTAATTAAGACTGAGATCTCTTTTAATGTATATAAATCCTAAATTTCAACTCTGGTTCTGATTGTATGTCTGAAGTAACTAGAAATATTTTATTACATTTATTGCTTACTGTCAGCTACTGAGCTTTCATGATTGAGGAGTGGCCTTGCAGCTAGCCATGCTTCTAGTACTTCCAATGCTTCTATCTATGTGCTTTCATATACTTCCATGTGCTTTTGGTGCTTTTAGTACTTGTGAGTTCTAGAACTTCTGTCCCATTATCAAATATTCCTCTCTTTTCTATAGATAATATACAATCAAACCAAGGAGCTCAAAATGGTATGTAGGAGTAGGATGATGACTTTGTTGATATAATATCTATCCAAGAGGTCACATGTTTTCATATTTGGTCATTCTTGTTCAGATTTACCATCACTAGCAACCATTTGAGATGGAAAGGTCATCTAACATACATATTATATCTGTTCAAGAGGCAATGAATTCACACTATATTCAGTCACTTTTTTTTACTGCTTTCATCGAACTACTAATGGCATCTATTATGGTGGTGTCTGAGGCATCTGCATCAGACTGGGTTGAGATAGCATATTTCTCAGAGGTTTCAGTGACCTCATAAATAGGGTTTTATTGAGACAAACCCCTGCTTATTAGTTCACTGAAATTGTTGGGAACTTTCTTTCCCTTTTTTTGTTTTTGTTTCTGTATTCTCTTTGTCTTTTCACATCACTATCACTGGCAAATTTTGTAAAAAAAATCCAAATGTGAATTATCTTGTCTCTACTATGGTGCCTTGAGAACTCATTGGAAAAACTCAGAACATCCTATAGAAGATATCCCAAGTACACTAATCAACAAAAAAAAGGATCTCAAAAAATTGAAAATAGACTTTCTAGGAATCTAGTACTGGACTATTTATTATTGGGCTGGGAGGTGAGTTCTATAGCTCTTGTTGAAAGTTAAAGTTACAACCTTGGGCACAATCCAAAGCATAATCAGACTATGTTGCAACTAGCATAGGCTCTTTCTTTTCCCTTGCTCTTTGTCCTTTTGTGATCAGATATTGATCTGTCTACTTTAGCCATATATCTAAAGGATATTTGTCTTTTTGACTTGTGCTCATGTCTAGTCCTGGCCTGAGCACACCCTTGTTGTGTCTTGCTCCTATACTAGTAGTTCTTCTAATCATATCTATAAGATGCCCACCTGGTGACTGCATCTTAGTCCATTGCTCACCACATGATAGCCTAGATGAGTTGTCTGTTCTTGTATTTATTATCTACTTGAGCTTACAAGTTACTTAGTATTGCTGTCTCTTAACAGCTGTTGCACATCTGGCTCAAGTATAGCCTTTAACATATAATTTTCATCTGGAATGATGAGCTTGTTCTTGAGGATATATTCTAGTTGGTGGTCCTGGACTCTAAGATACTGGACACATTTCTGAGAATAATCTGGATATTTACAAACCTCATACTTAGTGTCTCCTAGGTTATCTTTTGAATTCTGATTTTGGTTCCATTTGCAATGGGCTTTGCTTTTCCAATGTTTCTGGTCCTCCCTCAACTTTCAGCTCAAGGTTAAAATGGCCTTCAAGCTGTCCAAAACATTCCACCTGGACCAGTTTTCTTCTATAAATTTATATATTGAACAATATATGCTCTCCACATCTCATGGCTCAAACTTTTCAAAAGGTTGACATCAATTATGGAGTTGAAAACAGACATGCTTATATTGATGACCTTGCTCTCTATCACAGAGGAGAGTAACCAATTGAAATATGTAGCAATGAAATTCTGTTCAGAACAGAGGAAAAATATAGAATATGGCTGGATGGCCATTGGGACTAGATTTCAGTCAGATATCAAGGTCAGAAGGTCTTTGGATGAAACAAAGGATCCACTGATGTCCTTTTGAGGCTTTATGAAATTCTGGATTTCTTTTAGGATAGAGTGTGTAGACATTGGAATGAAATCCTTGGTGGATGTTGTCATACAAAGCAACAGAGTCTTCACTGGTATCTTTGGAAGCTTGTCTGCAAGAATTCAGAGCTGTTTGTGATCTTCATCCAGTCCTTTTCAATTTTAAGGATCATTTGAGGTAAGTTAGAGCTCTACACAAACATGAATGTCACAAGGTCCTGACTCACTCACCCAAATATATGGTTCCAGCATCACAGTCACTCTTGCACTTTCTGGCTTGCTTTATTTAACAGAGAGCATTTATTGCTATTTTTTCATTTTTTTGAAGAAAATAAAACAACAAAAGTGATATGAAGAAATTAAAAACAGATGAAAACAGCAATCAACCTCATATGGGTCTTGAAAGAGCTTTTACAATGATGCTGTCCATTTAGGACTATCCAATGAAGATCTTGCAATATCTCAGCACATCCTTGAGGTCCATTGTAGACACTTTGTTCTTCAATTCCCAGTTCAGCACTCAGCTCTGCCTCATCTTCCAATATATAATGGTCTTTAGTATCTATCACAAATGGGCTTTCCACCACAAGATCCTGGGATGTAGAACTAAGCATCCTCTACCAACAACTTGAATCAGAAGACAAAAGTATGTGGGAATTGAAAAAAAATGAAAATGGAAAGGCCACTCATGTTTATTCCCCTCAATATTTTCATGAGATAATTCTCTCAAGCATATCTCAGTACATCCTGCCAGAGATGCTGACATATGATCACTACTCTCTCATCCTTACTAAGCTTATGGTGATCAATTCCAACTGAATCCAGATACTTTACCAGCCAAAGCAGTTTGACAAGTGGCTATATCTGTACTGCTTGCATGCCTCCATTTACCACATCACCATCAATGCTAAAGAGCTGACCAGCTTTTTCTTCCTATAATCTCATTTCCTGCTTTTTCTTTACTTTGAAATAATTATAGAACTCACTCCATCATAGTCTCACATCATTTAGGCAAGTGATGATTATTGAAGAGTGTGCACATAGCATAGTCATTTGGAGGATCAATGATGAGTTAGACTTGTCCTGTAGGCTTCACACATGAAATTGCTTAAGTAAAAACTTACCATATTGACCTTTCTGATACTCTTTGATTTCCCTCAGTTTCACTTTGCTCATCTTGCTTAATGAAACATCTGTACGGCTTGGTCTCACTCAAGCATGTTTAAAGAAGTATGGAAATCATCCAGGGATATTATAATCCATTTTATTCTCATGCCATTTGATGGATGTTTGAGTTGTTAGCACTTTGGGTAATAAAAGGAGCTAAGATGGCTATAGTCTCTTATATAGATTAACAGCAGATATCAATGTTGGTTGAGCATGTTGATCCAATCTGTTATATGGATTCAATTGACCTTAGTGATCTGTTGTCATCTCTGATTTCACTTTGTTTGCTTTTCATCAAGTAACTAGCTAGGTCTAACTTGAGAAGGTTTGGAGATATATGAAAATCCTACAGGGAGATTCAGGCAAATCTGATTTCTTACTGGTTGAAGTATGTGGGTGGTTAGTGCTTTGGATGATAATACAGCCAGGGTATCTCAGATTAACCCATTAGAAAAGCAGGGATATAGTGCAGTGCACTATGTGGTCATGGAAGGAACTGCCTGCATTTCATTGTGGGGGACATATGAATGATGGTCACATAGTGACCTTAAATACACTTCATACTTTATACTTTGGATGCCCCATCTTCTGATTGTTCCAGGATTCCAGATCATGAGCTCCTTAACCTTGACCAGTAATATGGGTTGGGTGTGTGTCTGCTTCACAGCTGACACTTAGATATAGGTATAACTGGGATTCCTCTTTCCTCTTTTTCAAACACTTCCAGAGTGCATTCTAGAAATGCAATGAAATGCATCACATTTGCCCTCTTTTTTATTCTATATATGTGAAGTACTTATTATCTTTTATCTGTTTTCATTTTCAATGATAACACACTTATGTTTCACATTCAGTTATGGCTAATATATTGTCAAACTATTGGACTATACAAGTGTGGCAATCAAAAGTCATATATAATATGGATATATATATATGGGGAAATTGGAAAAGACAGCTATCTGCTAAACTTGATGCATTCTTATAGCATGCATGCAGCAATGCTTATTTCCCCCTTATTTTGCAGCTCCACCATCCACCATCCTACACAATCAGGCTAGGCAATCAATCCAGACAGAGAAATCCATGTACTTATTCAAGAATGAATTGGAATATATCCACCCATTCCTCAAAGCCCTTCCTATCCTTGAGAAGGTCCAAGAGATACTTGATGTGAAATTTGATAAGCAGATTGAAAGATAGTTAAGATCACTTTGCATGGAAAGAGAAAGAATGGATTGACAACATATTTTTTTCCTTGGATCTTTTCTGTTTTAATTCCCATACTGCTTCTCTTCTTCTCTTCTCCTACTTTTGAAGCCACTCAAAGGCTCACATGGCATCTGGAGAAGAGATGGGCCATATGAACATGATCAACTCTGTCCCAGTTATCTCTTGAACAACAAATGCTATGGCTGACATGATGGTCTATGGAAAAAGAAATGGAAGTGGAAGTGAAGAATAGTGGGTAGGAGTACTTCATGCACCTCAAGATTAATTTTTCTTGTTTTCTGTGAGTGCACTACTGTTGTTGATGAGATATCTGGTGATATCACTGAAGAGTGAACAAAACTTGACATGGGTAAATGTGGTCATGGTGATACAGGTTTGGAAACTGCAAAGAGTAGGAATAGAATTAATGAGAGCACACATGTCTTGTAGAAATTAAATTAGAATCAGCACCACACATAGCAGTTATGTATTAACAGTGACCTCCTACAGTGGCAGTATTTCATGGCAATCCTGAGCTTGAATGTAGCACACTTTCATGAACGATACTCTCATGTTATAAACTCATCAGTGGTCATCAATCCTGTTGTTCTCAAGGCTATGGCACATATTGAAGAAGTCTTGTCTATTATCCTCTATATTATTAAACTGAAAAAAACTTGGGGGCCATGAATAAGGGACCATTTGAAGGGCAAATTGGTAAGTGATCTGGTTTTTCTAATGACACACTCAGGTTTTTCAACCACAAAATAAAATAGAATAAGATATCCATAGCCATAGTTGTCTCTCCACACCTGAGGCTTTTTGGAAGCCTCAGGGCCATGCTGGGATGCCACTACCAAAGTAGCATGACTCCATCAAATCAGCACAATACTTGTACAAAATTATGATTTCTAGTCTCTTTAGTCACAGGAGCTCCAAGACAATTGTCCTCACACACTTAAGCAGCTTGGTGATCAGATTATCTGGGAGCCAGTGTGTTGGGCTCCTATGCTCAAGGCAGATGATGAGCTTTTTGATATAGTAAAAGAGAGAGATAGGGGTGATGGTGGAGGTGTGAACTGAAATATCATAAAGATGCTTGTAGTGAGTTAATCCTTGATGATGTTCACATCTGCAGTCAGGTTCCATCTTTGGTGAATACCAAGGAATGCTGTATAATTTAGGATTGACATATTCTCTAAGAGTGAGAATGAAGCATTGGCTAAACCACATGGTAGCATTGAAGGTAGAATGTATGAGAATGAAGTTCAGAAGTGTTTGGCAATTAAGGAATTGTGTAATGATGATGAGGATATCAAAAGGAAAGATGAACTTTTTTCTATAAAAGATAATATCTTTATATTCTGTAGTGTAATGTGAATACTGTAGTGCTGTGTAGGCATCTAGGACACCACTGGTGGTATGGAGCATGTAACTACAATATTCTATTGTATTTGATAGTACTACAAAGTATATAATAGTCAACAAGTATATTTTTTGTATTTTATAGTATATAAGGATAGTTTATAGTATAAGATAAATATTGTGGTGCTATGTGGGCCTCCAGGATGCAACCAGTGGTGCAGAGAATGTGGTCACATCATTTGATCAAATTTGATACTACTATAAAGTATATAATAGTCAAAAGCTTTATTTTATATATTTTATAGTATATTAAAGTATTTCATACTATAATATAAATACTATATGGCTGTGTGTGTGCCCAGGATACCACTGATGGTACAGAGCATGTGTCACATGATCTGATTACATTTGATGCTACTATAATGTATACAATAGTCAAAAGGTATATTTTTTATGTTTTATAGTATACTAGGATTGTTTATAGTACAAGGTAAATGTTGTAGTGCTATGTGGGTGTCCTGGATGCCACAGGTTGTGTAGGGCACGTGGTCACATGATCTGATCACATTTGATACTACTACAAAGTATACAATTATCACAAGGTATATTTTTTGTATTTTATAGTATACTAAGGTAGTTTATAGTGTAATGTGAACACTATAGTGCTATATGGGTGTCCTGGATACCACTGGTGGTGTAGGGTATATGGTCACATGATCTGATCATATCTGATACTAATGGAGGTAATTGTTATAATGATTTGGATGACAGTCTTGATAGAAAGAATGATGCAGAAGAAGATCCTTTGAAGAAAATGGTTCAAGAAATCTTGAAGTAGATGTATGCAGACATTCTGCTAAAATCACCAAACAAAAAAAAAATGTGATAAAGATGCATGGACCAATATTGCTCAAAATCTTTGAGTTGAGCATGGTGTTGAAGATCTCTATATGGTCTTGCAGTTTCCATGCACTGCAGTGCAGTACATTGTTGTCACACAAAGCCAGTGGAATATTCACTTTGATCACTTTTTCCCATTTAAAGTGCCAACACATGCTAGGTAGAACTTTGGAAAGTGTTGGTATTATCACACTCATATCTCACTTGTCAATCAGCTCTCCTCTTAAAGATTGGAATTGGTTTGAGCTGTTCTTTAGGCAAAATTTGACAAGTTGACATGGATTCCTCATACTCAAGGAAATAGGATGTAGTGTACAAAAAAAAACAAATCCACAATATTGAAAGCATCTCCCTGCAAATGATAACATTGAAGGATCAAAAATTTATATGTCTTAAACAACAACCAATACTTTGACTTACATCATGTAGAATTGAAGATTTCTGTGAGAAGAAAAAGGAGGAGGAGGAGGAGGAGGAGGAGG
>JBBPKI010000464.1:0-23667 GCA_038089155.1 Nevesoporus exiguus
AGTGTAGAAAGTCAGCTGAATATCTGGTCCATGTTACCACGTGATGTTTCAAGGACACGAGCCACGGAACCCCAGTGGTCTGGCATTCCAAAGAGTGAACGACTCCTGGACCTGCGACCATGCACATGCACCCCAGTCTTTACGCGTCCCTGGCGTGTCCAGACTCGAGAACTCTCACCTTTTGCGTTGTAAACTTCCTTGAATACCATACACGAGAATAAGTCGCGTCCACAGAAGAGGATTGTAAATGGGTCCCTGACCGGCGGTCGTACATGCGAGAAAGAAGCGGTCGGGGTAGCAGCTATGCTAAAGTTACGCCGAGCAGAGGACCGGAAAGCTTCACCCTCGCACGCTCGTTTTGACGTGTACTGCGTGCTCGTCAGGTATTGTCGCCGTACTCTCTGCAAGTTCGGCCGCCGCATGTCAAAAGGCGGGAAAAGATGTCTGAGAAGCTGGTGAAAAGAGGGAGCCAGTAGCATGCCCAGTTGACCGCCTACATATGGGCGCTGGCACGCGTAGTTCAAGTAGCTGAGGATGAAGTAATCAAGAATTATCACAACCATTTATAATCAAGCCATAATATACAGTGCAATCCTACAAAAACAAGAAAGGCGAAACCAGGTCTAGGGTACAGTAGATACACCACAGGGTTCCGGGACGACCATCTCAGATTCATCACCGGCTTCCGACGCAGGACCATTAATAATATTGCGCATCTTCGTGGGTGCCTTAGGGGTGTGTAGCTCTTGTACTATAGATCCTGAACGAGAAGGTGCTGCTGATATGCCTGCAGAGCCACGGGCCCCTTTCGACTTACTAGTCTTGCCCAGTGCGGGCGCAGATATGGAAGTGACTGACTTCGGAACGGCGATTTTGTCCGAATCTGCGACTTTCGCCGTGGTGGCTGCTGAAGCCGCCGCGGCAGTATTTGCAAAGTCTGATTCCTTGTCGCCGACCCACGAACGAGCAAACCAACGACCTCCTGCAATGCCTCGAATCTCGCGGTTTGCAACTCTCCACTGGCGGACTTTGGCGCCACTTCGATCCAAAGGTTGCACAGGTGCAAACCCTGTTCCGATTTTTGGGGGTGGCTGGACCGGGAAGGGTTTCGAAGGGAGCGGATACACTGGCAAGGGAAGGGGTGTACTCTCTTCTGGTTGTTCAGCAGCAGAAGGTGGAGGTGGCTCAACCTCAGGTTCGGGCGAAGGAGCTCGCGACACGGGTAACGGTGAAGATGGGGCTGTGATCGTGTGCGCTGGAAATGTTGTGAGGAAACAGTAACTAGAATCATGACCTTTGCTTACTTTCGCTCATTGCGGTGTCCTCTGCGGGTGGCACTGTTAGCGTCTTGGCTCCTCTGCGTACGGTGTCTGTGAGACTCGTCTTTTGGAAAGTTGCACAGCAACATACTTGAGGGGTACTTTTATTTTTGGCTTGGACACGGTGGCGGTTTTGCGCGGAGCTGCCTTTTTCTTGGGTGGCGGTTTATCAGGCAGAGTAGCTGCGCTGACACTCTGTCCATCCACGTCTGGAGGTTCTCGAGGTTCTATTAGCAATGATAAGTTAGTCCCCTGAACAGCGACGTAAAGAAAATGACTCACCATCCGGCTTCTTATCCTCCTTGTCACTTTTACGGGGTCGTGACGGCTTCTTTGTTGGTGCTTTGCGTTTTGTGCCTGCTGAGATGCTAGCAACCGGCGCGGAGATGGACGGAGCTGGTTCATCATCGTCGATCAGCTGGTCCTCTTCATCTTCCTCGTCTACTTCTACTTCGCTTTGGGGCTGCGACTGGGTTTGATTCCGTGGTGCGCTCTTCCGCGCCGCGGCGGGGACGCTCGGAGGTGACGATTTCCCCTTGCCCTTTTTCTCGCCGACCAGTAACTTGACTTTGAACTTTGAGGGTGGTGGTGTAGCTTCGGCCTGGGGCAGAGTGGAGATTTGGGGTGCATCCATGTCAACGTCGTCCTCCATGGTAGTTTGGTGACCGGTGATGTTGTTGCTGAGGGGATGAATTCGCTGCGGGTGTGTTGAAGGGTTTCTGTCTGAGAAGCGAGACCAATTACAGACGGCAGATTTTTCTAAGTACGACTCGGACTACGCGATAAATGGACTCACTGCGTTTTTCAGTCCCTCCTCATTCCACGCACCATGTCGGTCGTCATTGCACGATTTTTTTTCTCACACTTGCAGTGAACGCTGCCATGTAGGTAATGCGCTGGACCTGTCACAACGAATCTTGAAAACATATGCTCTAAATCTGGGCGAACGATGGTGGAACTGATGCGGCTCAGTGTGGTTGCAGATGCTAGTCACGCCTGCTCCAGCTCATGTGCTTACTACCATGCACCAGATGCACCAATGAGTCAGGTTGATACGCTACGTAGTCCGATTAATCACCATCTCTGGGACGGCTTGGAATATATCGTCCCAGACAACCCTATGAACAGGCTATAGAACGAACTTGTATTTGTCTGGGCAAAAGATCGAGCATCTAGTGCGTAGACCCCGAACATCCGAGCATCTGCTTAGTCAGCAAGGGAGCACCGAGTTGCTCCGCCAACGCTCAACTTCTTGACCGAAACTCGAGTGACCAGCTTTCTTGTCAACCACAGGTAAGTCGGTTCAGACGAGTCACGAGCACAAGCAAGTGCTGATTCTGAGCTAGCCCTTTAGTGCTGTACTTGTCCCTCTTTCTTCCAAAACATTCTGCTAGACCGGTCCTTCTGAGCGTGTCATGTCTTCGACTTTGAACGTATGTGGTCATCTACGAACCAGCTTCGAGCACCAGTTAACGTCCTGGCTGCGTGTTTAATTTTCCATAGGTTGCTCGTTATACAGCCTTGGCGTCGGGCATCTTCTACGGCATCTATCACCACCGTTCACTGCAAAAAGCTCATGATGAAATAAAGGAGCACCATGCGATTCGTCGCCGTGAACAGCTGATAGTGCAGGCAAAGGATGCATGGCGTCAAAAGAAAGAGAGTACCAGGGGCGACGGTGGTAAGTCGTACTTTCGTCTGTTGGTTGGCAGCTCCTACCTACGCCATTTCCCTCGCCCTTTTGCGTTGCTGACCAAATTTACACCAGTGGTCACAGACCCAGAGGATCCCCGGTTTGACTTGGAGAAACTTTTTGCTAAGTGGGAAAAAGAGTATCAATAGAGTTTTCGTCTCGTTCTTCTCGTCATCAATATATCTTGCTAGAGAACAAGCATTCTGCCAGGCAGGTTGAAAGCCACTGGCACATTCTTTCCTTGGTCACTTCGCAATTCCACTAGATAGGTACTGTCGACAGAGAACTCGAGTCGCGAGAACGCGTGCGTTTGTTCTGCGGACTTGGTGTCTGTGATCGTGAGTGTGCTTGACGCGACGCGTCTTGGCCACTTTAAGAAGGCAGCGCATCGTGTGCCAGCTCGCTCCAATACTTCAAGATTTGGACACACCATCAATACCCACGCGAGGATTGTCCAGCCCTCCTGGAGATGAAACCTACGGTACAGGATGAGGATATGGAAGACGACCTCGCCGCTGAAGAGGAAAACAAACTAATCAACGAGGTTCGTTTTCCCGACCACTCCTGCTCAGCACTGAGATCTGAGCCAACGTTATTCTTCCAGGAGTACAAAACATGGTTAGCAAGGCCGTCTCGTTCTATCACGCAATGAATCTATCCTCACTCCTTGTCTCTTCAGGAAGAAGAATGCGCCGTATCTCTATGATCTAGTCATCACACACGCGCTAGACTGGCCCAGTCTGACATGCCAGTGGTTCCCGGACAAAGAATCGTACGCATTGTCTCGTCCGGAGCCCCTTCCTTCTAACGAGCTGTTCCACAGCCCTCCAGACAAGTCCTACACCGTCCACAGGCTGCTTCTCGGCACGCACACCTCCGGCCAGGCACAAGACTATCTCCAGATCGCCACCGTTCACATACCGAGGCGTGACGGTCCCTTGGCAGACAAGCTCGATCGGACTGACTACGACGACGAGCGCGGCGAACTCGGCGGACACACCATCCCGCCCCAATCGCGGATCCAAATCATACAGAAAATCAACCATGCGGGTGAAGTGAATCGGGCGCGGTACATGCCACAGAATCCAGACTTGATCGCTACGAAGGCAATATCTGGAGAAGTACTCATCTTCGATCGAACGAAGCACCCCAGCGAGCCGGAGCGAGGAGGGGTGTGTAGGCCGGACATCAAGCTCGTTGGGCAGACAAAGGAAGGGTATGTAGATCCACGTCGTGTGCTTATGGGAGGGTTGACGCGCGTAGATTTGGACTGGCGTGGAACCCAGTGAAAATGGGACATATCCTCGGTGCATCTGAGGATATGACGGTTTGCTTATGGGACGTCAATTCATACACCAAGGCGCGGAACACGATTGAACCCACGACTATTTACAAGGGTCACACGTCAGTTGTTGGGGTCAGTGGCCTCGATCGACCCTTTGAGGCTAGCGTTGATTATCTCACATTGTAGGATGTTGACTGGCATCCCACGAGAGAAAGCGTGTTCGCAAGCGTCGGCGACGACAGACTACTCCTCCTGTGTGTTGCTTATCAGTTCCGGGGTCCAGCTATGTATTGATTCATGGTGTTAGGTGGGATACCCGATCTCCAGCAGAACCGACCACCAAAGTTCAAGCCCATGATCGAGAAATTCTCGCTTGCGCATTCAACCCGGTGCAAGAAAGCCTCCTTATTACTGGCAGCGCAGACAAGGTGTGCTCAAGCACCCGTCCCAATAGCTGTTTGCCTATATCACATACATTCTCCAGAGCATTGCCCTCCACGACATTCGTAACACCTCCAAGAAAGTCCATGTCTTTGAATCACACACTGACGAGGTCCTGCACCTCGCGTGGTCGCCTCACGTAGCGTCCGTATTCGCCTCCGCGTCGAGCGATAGGCGTATCAATATATGGGACCTTGCGCAGGTTGGGGTCGAGCAAACCCCAGATGACCAGGAAGATGGGCCACCAGAGCTCATGTTCATCCATGGAGGCAAGTCATTCGACTCTATTTACATTGCGCGAGTTCACGGTTCTCATCTGCTTCAGGCCATACTGCACGCCCGTCTGACTTCTGCTGGGCACCTGGCGTGGGTGAGCAATGGACGACAGCAAGCACGTCCGAAGACAATATCGTTATGATGTGGCAACCTACGGCACGTATTTGGGCGGGCGATGAGGTCAAGATCGACGAAAAGGAGCTCGAGAGGGATGCTATGGTAGGTATCGAGGAAGCTGGACTGTCGAACACAGCCACTGGCAGTAAGCAAGTCGCAGGCAGTGGGGCGACGAGCGCGAGGAGCCAAAGCATGAGCATCAGTGCCACAGCAAGTAACTCGGGGGCTGATGTTGAGGAAGACAGTTAAATTGCGGCAGGATATGTGCCTGATAAATATTACGGTGACTGACTAACATCCAATGACCCACACGATACGGGGTAGGGTAGTATAACAAACCGATATTCTCTGACACGGCTCGGCATTTACAGAAAGAGTAATCTGGCCAACTCGAACAGTACTGTAGAAGGTATGTCAGATGGTGGGAAGAAAGATTGCTTGGAGACTTGCCTCCACCCACAACCACAAACAGAACAATCCCCAGAGCCCACAAGCTAACTGGGCTCCGTTTTAATAGCTGCTCCTGTCGTGAGGGTTTGACACTTTTCTTGCCCGCCTTGACTGCGTTGGCAAACTGGGCGTTCTTGCGTCGCAGCTCGAATTGAGTAGGCTAAATCATTTTCAGAGCTATGCGTAAAGCATCACGCATTCATGAAACTCACCATTTTGATAAAGAAAACTATCGGTAGAATGAGTGACGTGGGCCAAGTAAAGATGTGTGTCGAAGTCGGTTTGCAACCCTGTGACGTGTCCTACACATTCGATGCCGCCGGGGCCTGTTTGGCAACAGCTTTAGATCCAAACAACCACTTGCCAAATTTGTCTATCGCAAAAGTACGACATGGCCCACAAAAAGAAGACGTCGCTCAAAGCGACGCTCCAATCTCAACAATCCAGACTGAGAGCCAAGGAAAAGGCAGAGCATGCCGCAAAAGTCTCTGCGCAGAAGCGGAGGCAGCCCAAGGACAAGGGACCCGCGCGTCCGCCGACCGTGCCGTTCAAGCCCACTGACAAGATCCTCCTCATTGGGGAGGGCAACTTTTCGTTCGCGCGGGCGCTCGTGGTAGACCCCCCGTCGTCTTTGGAACATCTCGCACCCGCCAACGTTACGGCGACATCGTACGACTCGGAAGAGGTGTGTTTCTCCAAGTACCCCGATGCGCAAGGGATCGTGCGTATCATCAGGCAATGCGGCGTCGAGGTGCTGTTTGGCGTCGATGCAACTAAACTGCAGAAACATCCTGCATTGAAAGGGCGACGGTGGGATCGGATCGTTTGGAACTTTCCTCACGCAGGTGTGTACTAGTTGCGTGCGATCGACTCGCGCGTCTGATTCGTGCTGTCCGTCAAGGAAAGGGTATCACCGACCAGGACAGGAACATTCTGTCTAACCAACGTCTTGTATTGGACTTTCTTCGCTCTGCGTCACACTGCTTAACGCGTGGGTTGATACCAGTCGTTCATCCTGCGCGCAAGCGCAAACAGCAGGATGATGATGGCGAACCTCTGGAGGATGAGGTATCCGATTCTGATGTAGACATAACACCGACCTCGGTAGCCACCGAGAGCGAAAGAGGAACGGTATTAATCACACTTCGAAATGTCCCACCATATACCGAATGGTGTGTCTGGCTCCATACATTTTCGCAACTAACGCCCTCACAGGGATATTCCTCGATTGGCAAAGTCTCCCCCGAAACCCACAAGGGTCGGTGAAGAATCCAGTCCACGGTACAAACTCTTGCAATCGTTCGTGTTTCACAGGGAAGCGTGGAGTGGTTACGAGCACAAAATGACCAAAGGCGAGAGAGCGCATGGTCAGGGGAAGACGGGTAGTGGAGGGGAGGATCGGACCTGGGAGTTTTGTTTGCAAGAGCAATGAGATATAATGGTGAACGTAAGCATGTCAGTGGATACTATGGTGGAGATGGCTCTGCGTTCTGTCCCTCCTCCAATCCCTTCTTGAACCCTTCCAGAGTTCTTGCCAGCGTGCCCCCGCTTGCCTCACTGAGCACTGCCGCGAGTTGCATCGCGGGCGTACTGAGCAGCCCAGCGATCTGAGCTCTCAGAGTGTCTAGCGGTGGTAGTTTCGCGACGTCCTTGACCCCTGCAGTGGTAAATATGCGTCCCTCGATGAATGCACCCATGACCTTGAGTTCAGGCGACAACACCGGTCTGACCTTGGGGACTGGTCGCCCAGGGATCCAGTCCGAGTATTCTTCTCTGCCTTTGCCCTTGCTGGGTTTCGCCTCCGCGCTTTTTGGGTCCGCTTTCTTCAGGGGAACTACGCGATCGATAGCACGGATGATGGCATTCAGCTGTGGCGGGCTGAGGGAGGGGAGTGTGAGGACAGCAAAGCCGCCTTCGATGAGTTTTGCAATCTGCTTTGTCTTTTCCGCGTCTATGGGGGTGTAGTCGCGTAACGCGACGCCAAAGATAGACGTCCGCATGACGGTCAGTGTTGGGGACGCTGCAGGGACCGGCGACGGGGACGGCGAGGAAAGAGAGGGGGCAAACCGCGTGCTGGCAAGCTCGATCTCTCGTCTGAGGTCCTGCATTTTGCGCGCGGTGAAGTCTTTGTGCTGGAGGAATATGATAGGCGCATCGGTGCTCTGCGCTAGCATGTGGGTGTACTGGTTGTAGAGGTGTGTCTTGCGCTCGCAGTAGCGACGCGGGACGGGCTTGCCATCGTAGACGACGGGGGGCTCGATGGAGACGACGTAGGAGCGGACGAAGAGTCGGGGGGCGAGGAGGCGAGGAGGGCGCATCGTCGAAAAGAAAGAGCCCGTGCTCACGTGGCAGGAGGAAGGAGGACGGGTCACGGGGAGTCACAGTCACGCGGACTTTGTCTCTTTCTTCGAGGTATTCGTCGTGGGTGGGAGGCGCAGAGCTCAACATGTCCGTCCGTTCCTTGAGCGATATCGCGTTTATTGACCCTCACAACACCAGGGACGACGACGACGCATTTCTGTATGGTGAGACCGGCGCGACGGTGGTCACGACCTCTGGTAAGAAACAGCTCAGACTCGAACTCCCCGGGGCTCCGAAAGAGTCTCGGCTTGCTGTATTTTTGTTCCCTCAATACCATCGTTTTTTTGACATTCCTGCTGCTGCGCGTGATCATCAGTGCCGCAACCGTGAGTCATCTTGGGCGAGTGAGCGTCTGTCGTCGTTGAATTGTCTTATTACAGTGTCCCAGTCGAAGCAGTAAAGCCCTCCAATGGCATACTCGAGATCTTGGAAACCAAGGCCGAGGAAGAGCCTCCATTCGGCCTACCATCTACTGTCGAGGACGAACAGGAAAATGAAGAGGAAATCGAGGAAACCGAGGAAAACGGTGAAAA
Source organism: Nevesoporus exiguus (assembly GCA_038089155.1). Classification (NCBI taxonomy): domain Eukaryota; kingdom Fungi; phylum Basidiomycota; class Agaricomycetes; order Boletales; family Boletaceae; genus Nevesoporus; species Nevesoporus exiguus. Next base: position 8,476 of record JBBPKI010000464.1, read on the forward strand.
CGGTGAAAACGGCGCAGTGGAGGAAGAGGAGAGCGATGAGGACGTATGTGCTGTATGATCATCTCGCTATGCGTGCTTACAGTTCGTTGCCAGGATATCGAGATCATCATGGAACCCACTTCACGCTCGCTTGATTTCCGGTGAGCATATACCCTCACTCTCTCCTTTCAACCTGGTGCTTACTCGGGCGTAGACAACAGAATGTCGTTGGAACCGCTGGACGGTCACGTCCTACAACGCACACGAGTAAACGTATACCTCTCCTACTTTATACCTTTATTTATGCTCATGTTTCTCCAGCTCCACCCTCGCAACTTACCACGGAATACACCCCTCATGAGCGAGGTGCCCCAGCAAAACCACATCCACCTGGCCTCCCTACTGCTCCTTCCTCCACTACCGATGCCCACCTAGAAGATGGCCCAGATCCATCGACGCTCCCTCCTGCCACCGCCCCCCCTTCACATCCTCCAATCAACCCAGATTTATCCGGCATACTCGATGGCCGTTCAATCCTCGAAGTTGACCTCAGCGCAATGGCCGAAAAGCCTTGGCGTCGACCAGGTTCGGATATCAGTGACTGGTTCAACTACGGGTTCGACGAAATCTCTTGGGAAACATATTGTTACAGGAGACGTGACCTAGGGGACCTCGCGAACGTACTCAAGACCAACGTGCTCGTGCGTGTCCGATACTCACCCTCAATGCCATCTGTAAATGCTCATCTGCCACGTAGAACTTTGCAGCTATGCCAGAGGACCAACTTACAGCGCTACCGCCCGACTTGCGTACGATGGTGATGACGGGTGCCAATGCAATGATGAACAGCAACTCAAGTACCAGCATGATGGGTCCCAATGTCGGAATGAACCCCATGATGGACATGTCTGGCATGGGGGCAATGAACATGTCGATGGGTATAGGCATGAACGGCGACTTGAGTTTGCAGATGCAGGGTGGAGGCCCGATGATGCAAGATGGCCCAGGACCCGGCCCCGTAGGACCTGTCGTAGCGAATGGTACATCCGAAACGGGTGTGCAGATGGGCATGCAGGACGGGTTTGGAGGTGGCCCAGGTCCCGGCATGATGGGCATGGGAATGAACGCTGACTACGGTATGCAGGTATGGTTGAGTCCCTCTTACTTCTAGCTACACATAATGAAATCCGTGGCGTTCACGCGGTCACGCGTTACTTCTGAAGCAGGAGCAAGGGCCTATGGGACAAGGAATGTACATGGAAGGCAACGCGACTCCCGTGACGGTGCCGGTGCAAACGCCCGTTCAAGGACCCACCCCAACCCCTGGACACGTTGGCCGTGGGGCTCCTCCTGTACAGTTTCGTGGGAGGGCCATGGCGCAGGGATTACGTGGGCGAGGCGGGTTCGTCGGTCGCGGGAGAGGAAGATACGATGGTCGTACGTCATTTCCACGCACGAGTTGGCATCCTTGACCTCGTTTTTCCATATCAGCACCCCAAGGACCCGCAAGACCCGCGTCGCCGCTACCGCCTGGCGTCCCGACAGGTCCTCGGAATCAAAATAGATACAAGGACAGAGATGGGAACGCACCCGCGGTCGAGGGTTTGGATTACGGTGGGACTGCCAAGGATGGTACGAGGACGCCATCGCGAGAACCAGAAGATCGTGGGCATAGCAGGTGCGTGACGTGCACGATTATGGGGCTACCCCATCTAATGGCGCGAATCAGGAAGCGTCGCATGTCGCCAGGCTTGGAGGACAGTCGCGGATCTAAAAGGCGCTGAGCTATTTTACTATGTATATGACTTTTTTATTGTACGGCATCCTGGTAGGCATCACCCCCGCTTGCAGTATCATCGTGATCGGGTTCGAATCCTGAAAGTGTACGCGCGTGTGCTTTCTGCGTTTTTTTCGTTTCAAGTTGTGATCGCTTTGAACACTTCGTTCAAAGGGGCTGAACGAGGGCTTGCTACCTGCGATGCGTCCCTGGACCCAGGCCATACATTGCCATCAGGAGCGTGTGGAAGAACGCACACTACCCAATCTGTATAACAAGGAACCTCAGCTACAGGCAAAAGCTTGCCAGACGGTTCAGTTTCTATGAACGGGGCGAGTAAGCGACGAAAAACAGTCGGCGATTACAGTAAGTAATAAGACAGGGCGCCTATACATATGGCAAAATAGGCAAGCACGGGGTGTCAAGAATTGTTGGCGGCCTTTGCGCCTGAACGCGTGCCACCGCCGACGCGCTTTCTGCCTCCCCTAGCAGCGCGCTTGGCATTCTTTTGCTTGGCTCGACATGCGTCACAGAACCACATGCCGTCCGGGACCGACGCGAGGCCGATACAGTTGAGGTGGAACTGGGGGCAGGGCCGCAGTTAGTCACTGTTTCGCAAATAACGCAAGGTGGAAACGCACCCATTCTCGTTCGCAGTCATCGTCATCACATGCGATCATCTCTCCGTAGCTTACACCATCGCAGAAACAGTACGTGCGATCGTCGCCTTCGCCCTCGCCTTCACCCGCTTCTGTTGCCGTGTCTGCGGCTGCACTCGCTGGATGATCGTTTCCTGGGGCCATGGGCACAGGTGCCATCATGGACACGGGACCCATCGAAAGCGCGTTACGGGTAACGGGCATGCCTGGTCCCTCTAGTTGACCGTGCGGCAGCGGACCGGACCAGTCATTTGCTACTGCATGGCCGTTGGGCATGTCGTAGTTGCGTAGACCGTTGGCGCCATTCGGGTAAGACAGGGGAAGTGACGAGTGGCCCGTCGACGCTGCGGGTGGACCGGGAAAGGCGTCTCTGCGCGCTGCTGGGCCGTTAGAAGGATCATCAAACGGCTGAGAGGCAGCATGGGGTTTCGATCTCTTATTCGCAGTATTACCGCCGCGGCCTGAGTGTGCCGAGGCGCGTGAGGTACTGGCGTGTGGTTGAGAGCCCGGGGGTGGGATGTGGGACGTGACTGAGAGGATAGACTCTGTTGGTGACAGTGCGCGATCTGGTCTGGCGAGTGGACGTCAAGTAGGGTAAAACGGCATAAACGACAACGTACTTTCTGGAGCGAGCGCCATTGCGGGACCTGGAGGTGGCCACGTCGCCCGGTTTGTTGTCCTTGCGTGGGGACCTGCCAGCGGCAATGTCGACATCGTCGTCGCGAGGGTTCCGCTTGCGTTTCACGGGGCTGACATCCGGGGCACTGTTCATGATGGAGCTGTAGTTGCCTCTCTTTCTGCGCGAGTTTTCGGGGATGGGCATGTACGAGCGAGAGGAGATGTGTGGGTAGGTGGTCCTCCGGTTCAAGACGGAGAGGTCAAAGGAGGGGATCCGGTCGAGAAGGAGACGCATGTGGTCTATGTGGCCCTTGAGATTGTCCGCGGCCTGGCAGGCGACACGGATCTTGTCCTCGCCGCCAAGCTTGAGGCGGGCGGCCTCGTCGGCGATGTCGGCGAGGAGAATGAGACGCTGGTGCTTCGAGGAGGAGCCGTCCTCGATGACTCTGGTGAGAGATGTGATCTTCATGATGATGGAGGCCATGGAGGAGGAGAGGACGGCGTCGAGCTCGCGGAGGTCGGCAAAGTTGCGAGAGAGGTCGAGGGGGAGGGAATCGAGGGTGTGGTTGTACTCTGAGAGGAGGGCGAGCGTGTAGACGGAGTTGATGTTGCTCGCCTGCGCCGTCGACGCGCGCGAGGGGGCCATCGTGGTCCACTCTCAAGTTGCACTACGGGATTTGCCGGTCCGGACTCATAAATTGATACAGTCGTGGGTCTCTATGCACTAAGTTGATACAGATCGAATGTCGAAGGCTCGTCCAGCATCCCCCTTCACCCTCCCCCCTCTCCTTCCTATGCTACAGTGTTTCCGTCGGGGTATCGTGCGACACGGGGCGCGCTCATTTCCTGTAGAGCTTTTTCAGGGGGTTGAAACAGCCCCCGCCGCTGCGGGACTGCGAACCGTTCGACTGCAGGCCCGTGGAAGAGCCGAGTGCAGCGTACATTGCGTGCGCGTCACGCGGGTTCCCGTGTAGGGTGGAGAATGCATGGGGCGCGGTGGGCGCGGTGGGAAAGAACCCGAAGGTGGGTGATTGGGGTGCAGCGCCAAAGTTGAAGGAAGACATCCGAGTGGTTGATATGATATGGATGCGATGGGCAGCAAAGACGGGCGTTGTTGACCAGGCTGGTCGATGGGATGTTGGCGACCGTCGCGAACATGATTTATAGCGCGCTCAGGAGTGTGCAGCACAAAAACGCGAGTACAAGGCAGCGACCGGATTCGGACACGACCTTGTCCCGATTTGGAGATTAGTCACACTTTGTCAGGGTCCTCCTCCGATTGGAACAAGGGCGAGCTAGCAAATCTGGCCGCACCGTCCCTTTGCCGTCTCGCGCGCGCGACAAGGGCCTGCACGAGGCCTCCATTTCGTCCGTATTCTCGACAAGCACACGGCACCACCATGCCCAAGGCATCCAAATCTGGCTACTATGCTGTGCGGGCAGGTCGGGTCCCAGGAATCTATACCTCCTGGTATGTCCCGAAATGAGCGTGATGGCCGTCGTTGACAACAACCAGGGCCGACTGTGAGGCCCAAGTCAAGGGCTTCTCGAATCCGGTGTACAAGAAGCTGAGCTCCGAAGCCGAAGCGATCGAGTTCATGGCTGCTAAGCCGAGCTCACCGCGAACGTCTGCTTCACGCGACCTCGTGCCAGCACGTACCGCCGCGTCCAAGTCAAATAGCCCACGCAAGAGGGGCGTCGAGGGAGCGCAAGACGAAAAGGACTGTGACATAGTCTACTGCGACGGCGCTTGCAAGGGAAATGGTCAACCTGGTTCCATCGCTGGAATCGGCGTGTGGTGGGGGCACGGCGATCCAAGGTACGTTCATCCGTGTCCGAACCTATGCGTCCTCGAAAAGACACCCAGAAACATCTCTGAACGGTGTCCTGGCGACCAGACCAACAACCGCGCCGAACTCATCGTTAGCAATCTTTCCTGGACCACCTCCGTCCACTGATGCCGCGTATAGGCAATTGTCCGGATACTGGAGACGACCCCGCATCTCAAGCGCCGACTAGTGATCAAGACAGACTCTAATTACTCCATCCAGTGTGCATAGCTAACTTGCTTTCTTCCGATCCGTACAACTCAGCATCTTGACAGGCGTCACCTCGTGGATTTTCAACTGGATGAGAAACGGCTTTCTTGCCGCAGATGGCAAACCAGTGAAGAACCGCACTCTCATCAAGTATCTGGCTGCTCTTCTTCACGCACGTCGACAGACGTCTCAGACAGTCGCCTTCAAACACGTTCGCGGCCACGTTGGGATCGAAGGGAACGAGGCTGCCGATCAACTTGCCAACCTTGGTGCAACCAAGCCCGTGGCTCCGGAGAGAGATTGGGAGAAGCTGGAGAAACAAGTGTTGGAGAGTCTCGGGCCCGCTCAGCCGGTCAAAGTGGCAGATGACAACCTCGAGGTGACTCGTGTCACGTGAAATCGTGTTTCGTGGTCGTTAAATCGGACCATCCCAGGCTTATGCAGATGGCCTCCTGATCGATGACGAGCTCGCCGATTTGGGTGGTACTAGTGTTGGCAATGTTACGCTCCCCACACGAGAACCAGAACGACAGCATTTGGAAAGCGGGAAGAATGCGACCCGGAGCCCTACCTCTGTTCACCTGGTCCCACACGACGTCTCACCTCCACCGCGAATGGGCAGTACTGGATTAGTTTCCCCAAGGATAGGTGACGGGATTGTCGCGGCGTGCAGCAAGAGCAAGTCGCTGTCAGGAGGCTCTTCCAAGTCTGCCACGGCTGTTGCACAATGTCTCCAGTCAGTTCCATCCAAGAAGCTTACGGTTGCCATCGGCAAGGAAGAACTGGAGGTAAGTGACGATCGAAGCATCATAGTAGCTAGACAGTTGAGACATGCTTAAGCAGGCATACGCATCGTGTCTGCTCGATGATGACGAGCTGTCAGCTCTTGGAAAGCACGGCGGGTTTGATTCTGATTTTTGACGAGGAGCGTGCAGAATTGTCTGTGAAAAAGCTACACGAGCTTTCCACGTGGAACTGCTTTTTCTGGAAGATCTTGGCACGGGGATCACTTTGCTTACGCTTGCGAAAGAGGTGCTTGACCGCGCTAAGTTCGCGGCAGAAGTGGGCGGAACTCTCATCGGGCGACGGGTGCAGTCGGACTGTCACACGGACATTGTCGGACGAACAAAGACCGTCTCGGTTGGTAGAAATTTAATTTTCTAGAATTCGCATAAATATCATGTCCGTAGTCCGATTGCTTCGTGCTTCTTTACCCTCCAACGTCCTGTTTGTGCTCGTTTTATGTTCTCGTCCAATTTCTCTTGGGTCCAGCATAGAGTGACGTTTTCCACCTCGGAGCGCAACGATGTCGTCGGCAGAAGGTGAAATAAATCAAACCACCCGTCGTACCGGACAGTGCTCCACGAGACTTCATCGTATCGGATGGCGACTATACCACCACGCGACCAAGCATGTGGGTGCAGGAATCGTTTGCTCAGTGGCATATTTCGACCCGTATGTCACCCAAACGTTTATCGTGCCATCGGATGGATTGATCGCTGCTGCCTCCGAGCCAGTGGGAATTGGAGTGTCGATCTGCAGGCAGGCTCGCAATATGGATACGCGTTATTGTTCATCGTTCTCCTCTCTGGAATTTTTGCCACCTTTCTGCAGGTTGGACGACCCGTTTCATCACAGGCTGCCAGCTCTCACCCATCCCACAGGTATTAGCAGCCCGTCTTGGGGCCGTAACGGGTCTTGGTAAATCCCCCGTCGATTGTATGATCGACGTTGAACCTTTCAAAACTTGCCTACAGACCTTGCTTCGCATTGTCGCCTGCTGTTCTACGATCGTCCACGATACAAGCTACTGTGGAGATGGGGAGTTTTCTGGCCGCTCTACATTCTTTCCGAGATTGCCATCATTTGCACTGATTTGGCCGAAATGCTTGGATCCGCAATCGCGCTCATTCTTCTGTTTCCCGCCCTCCCACTGTGGTCGACCGTCTTGTTGACCGCCACTGACGTCATGTTACTCCTCGCTATCGAGAACCCGCTGAAGGGCAGACCGGTGAAAATATTTGAAGGCATCATCTCTGCGCTAGTGTGTAACCAGTCATCTTTGCTCGACGAGATGTCTCAGTGTTCCACAAGGTCTTGGCCGTGCTTATCTGCATGGCAATCATTGTATCTAGAGTGTCCGTCAACTGGGGAGACGCATTCCTCGGATTTGTCCCATCCAAAACGCTTTTCACGAGTGGTTCTATCTATACTTGTATGTATCTCCTATCTCTCCACACGATTACTCATTTCCGTTTCAGCTGTGGGGATCATCGGAGCCACTGTTATGCCACACTCCATTTTTCTTGGGTCCCGCCTTGGGACTCAGGACCGTTTAGGAAAAGACTCAGAGGCAGATTTACCAAAGTCCTCAGAGCCCCCTCCGCATCAGATGACATTGCTGCGGCGTGTGCTTCGATCGATACGTTCCACATTCAGCTGGGAAAGATTGTTTGGCATCTCCCGCTCGGACGACACCAGCTATCCTCCGAACGTCTTGACGCACGCTGATTGGGAGAACAACGAGCTTTGCTTCGTTAGATCGCATATATATCATGGTATGGCTGACGTTTCTATAAGCTTGATGAGTTTTGCTGTCATTATCAACGCATTGTGAGCATTCGAAATCTAGGGTTGTTGGTATTGCTCACTTTGCAACAGAATCCTTATTATTTCGAGCGCTGTTTTCTATTATACCTCGGGAGCGTATGGAAGTGAGTCTCCAGCAAGCCTGTTCGACGCCCACGCACTTATCAAGAATCAACTGGGAAATGGTGAGTGTGTGTCATCTCACAACGCCCATATGTTGATCGCGAGATAGGTGCTGCTCTCCTTTTTGCGTTAGCCCTGCTCGCTTCGGGCCAAAGTGCATCCATCGTAGGTACCGTGGCTGCCCAATGTGTCTCGGAAGGTTTCTTGCGCTGGAAAGTTTCGGTATTGCTCTATCTACCCTATCGCTAGCGTGCATTAATGGCCGTTTTGTCAGCCCACACTTCGCCGTCTCATCACACGCGTCATTGGAATCGTCCCTTCCGTCGTAGTCGCTGCCGTGGTGGGCAAAGACGGTGTCAACACATTACTGGTCGCAAGTCAGGTCGTATTATCTATCGTTCTCCCATTCGTCATTTTCCCGCTGGTCTATCTCACGTCGTCCAAACGCGTCATGTCGGTCAAGTCACGGCCCAACTCTACGTCCGCGATGCAGACAGCCGATTCCGAAGAAAAAACGGTCGATTTTAGCAGTGGAAAGATCGTAACGATCATTGGGTACCTCATGTTCCTTGTCATCCTCGCGGCCAATGTCTATGTGTTGGTCACGTTGTAAAGTAGAACGAATCGATGTTTAGAGGATAGAATTCACCTTTTTTTCATACTGGTGTGCTTGAACGTCTTGAATACTGGTCCTCCAGTTTGTTGTGTTCGAGTTGTGCGGCAACCAAGAAAGCAGTAGAAGAAATCTATTTTCCAACAGCGCGTCCGCAGAATGGCATTTCGAATGTTAGTCCCCGGTTTATTTTGTAAAGGAAGAACAAGTGTACAAATGCCCCGGAGCTCCGGAGTGCATGTCTGTACCTGCCAGCTTGCAAACCCATCCACAGGTGGCCGCGGCCCCATGGTGGATCAGGGTGACGATTGTACCGCCCGAGCGGCGAGCGTCGTCAAAAGGTGATCACACAGACCTCTGAAACACTGACAAGACGTCTGCGCATCTGTTGGACGGAGACCGACATACCGTTATCTGTGATCATCTCCAAGAAGCTGCGGTCCACCTTCCCGGAACGTCGTGTCCGCACCACTCCCAAGTCTTCTTTCGTCCAAGATCTAGATGTTAATTAATACTGTCCACCGTGCGGGGCGCAAGGATCTCGAAGCCGTCCCTTTGGGGCTCTGAGCCACGGTCGCCAGGGGTCGCGGGTGGTTGTGAATCGGGGATCTGTTCCGAACATTCCGTGTGACGATTGGTTTTCTTTCTTTCTTTTTCATTTTCGACTCTCACCAGGCACACGGACCTTCTTGCGGGATCGCTGCGGAGGACACTTCTGTGCCTCGCACATCGCGATGGGGAATCGTTCGAGTTGAAACGAGTATCACAGGGAAGACGTCCGCGATTTTAGATATCGCTTATCGACGGTGCGACTCGGCCGGGACCGTGCGTCCGCTAGGAACCTGTCTCGGGCCACGCCTTGAATGGGACTGATTGTTGGAGAGAACAACCGGCCAGGCTCAGTTGATGTGGCGAGTTGACGGCGAAACGCGGGTTCGGACCGTGCACTGCGCTGCAGCACGGTTGACGGCCCTGGTCCGAAAGGAGAGCGAATTTGACATGCACACAGGCTGGACGACGCGCGGTCGGAAGCGGACCGGCGTTTCGCACTTGGAGCTGATCCGCGGAGGGGCCCTCCAACCCCTGCAGCCCTGTTTGATCTGCCAGGCAAGCACGCCGGATATCGCAGTGATCGTACGAGGGAATCAAGGTCGTTCACCTGTCTGGGGAGTCCGACGGGCTCTGCTATCAACGTACTGGGTCAGTGGTACCCTTGATAATCAAGTCGGTCCAACCGATGAAGATCATGATAATCTTGAGCATCACCAGCAAAACACGCTCCATGGGCTAGAACACTCGTCCATCGAGCGCCCAGCCCAGTGACCATCCTCGTCGATAAGCGGGCTTAGAGAAATACGAATTCCATAAAGATACCGTATTACAGAGTGTCTAAACCACAGGCGACAGGAATGAACACCATCGAGGTCCAACAGGCGAAAGGAACGACTCTCGACGAACAGGAACGTGCCGGCTTATGTTCCTTAGCCCCGTTTCTGGGACGCCTACGGATGGTCAACGAGACAAGGTTGAACAAGCGAACAACTTACAAGGAAAGACATCAGCTGCTGGTATCCCGGGCCGCCCGGTTGGGGAGCACCAGGAGGCAGACTCGACATGGGAGGGGGTGACATCATCTGCGGAGGAGGCGGAGGCATTCCATACTGCGGAGCAGACGGCTGTGGGGGTCCAAGCGGTGCTTGCTGGCCCGACGACTGTTGAAGTAACGCGAGGATATTAGGAGGAAGGCTTCCCATGCCCGGGGGTGCTTGAGCTGACTGTGGTGTTTGAGACTGTGGTAGCATTTGCCCGTAAGGGTTTGTACTTTGACTAGGTATGGCCGGATACGGCGGCGGCTGCATCGATGGAGGGGGGTAATATGGGGATGCAGTAGGCGGCGGCTGTGCAATCGATGGCATTGGAAGCACAGGAGGAACCGGACCGGGTGCTGGTTGGGTAGGGGGAGCTGACGCAGTTCCATTCTGAGGCTGCTTCAAGGCAGCCAATAGCTGCTGCACCCTTTTGGCTTGTTCCAAACGATCCTCGGGCATCTAAGTTATGTCAGGACTGGTGCATGTCGCAATGAGTGACAGAAACACACCTGTGAGCTAGTGGGTCCAGGGGGTGGTTGGCTATAAGAAGCAGGTGTGCTTGTCGGTTCGACATAGCTCCCACCGGAAGCATAAGGGGGACGTGAATCGAAACGGTCACCACTATATCCACCTCTGTCGTTGCCATAGCCTCTGCCGCCGCGTCCACTCCTAGTATCATCCTCAAAGCCTCGTCGCTCACGATCTCTAAAATCATCCCTTCGATCCCAGCCATCATCATAACCTCGGCCACGACCTCTACCCCCTCGGGCACGCCCACGACCTCGGAAGCTATGACTTCGGTCTTCCCAGTCTCGACCACCATCATATCTTGGCTCACGACTAGCGTAGAGATTATCTCAATGAACGCTTCAAAGGGGCTAGGCAAAAGCATACCGTTGTGTGGCTGGACCCGTCACTTCGGACTCTTCCCATGCGTAAACAATATCCATACTACCATCTTGCAGGCCCTGGTGACGTAGCCGATCGAAGGCTTCGTCACAATTCTAGCTGGAAGTGAGCTAGATAGCAAATGGTGTAGCCCGACATCTTACCCGCATGTCATAATATTCAACGTATCGCTGGCTGAAATAAACATGAGCAGCTAGTGAACAATAATAGGCGGCATCACATACTCCGTGCGATCTCCAACTGGCATTACAGACTTGACATCCCCAAATTGTTGGAATTTGCGTCGCACTTCATTATCGTCAATCATTTGGCGAGAATCTTTCAGCGTGACTATGAGACAGCCCTGGTATTGCTAACCTGATGTTCAGATGGCGTCTAGCTACTGCAAGTCAATGGGCTCACTTGATTCTTCTCTCGGTCGCTTCCGCCTTGTTTCGAATCGTCACGCGGAAGCGAGTAATGGACATCGATCTACGCAAACGAGAGGTCTTTAGTCAGACCCGAACTTATACTTGTAAAACATTGATGTACCGGTCGACCACTGATCTCGGAACCCTGGAGACGCTCCCTAGCTCTCTCAGCAGCCCTGAGATCATACTAGCAGGCAATTCTTAGCAGGAATACGATGTGTCGTTACGTAACTTACATAGGTAACAAAGACCATTCCGCGTGTGGCAATAAGATCGAAAAAGGTTTTAATTTCACCGTGCTCTTCAAAAGACCGGCGCACATCTTCACTATTAGTTTCGTACTGAGAAAATGATAACATCAGTACGGAGCATATATAGACAGTGCAAGCGTCGAATCCGGCCCTGCACTGGACAGCGACTTGCCTTGATGTTCCGGATAAACAATGTGCGACAAGGTCGCTCACGCTGTATGCGTTCTTCAATAATGGAATCATGAACTTTGTCATCACGTTCGCGGCGAATATTCCTTCGAGTTCGACCAAAGCCTCCATCGTCATAGTTGGCATCAGGGACTTCTAACGGGGATTGATACGGGTGAGATCAAGAACTTCAGAATGCAGAAAACCAAGCAAGTGAGCGGCTAGGCAGAATGGGGCCACGTAGCGCATCGAGTCGCAGAGTACGAACGAAACTCAAAGCATCGCATCTCCAGGATATCATGAAATGAACGGGCAACGCTCGGCGAACTCATTTCCTGGCATTTTGCTGAGACGTCCAACTTCACTGCTTTTGCTAATGAATAGCTCAAAGCTCGCGACGAAGGCTCTTAATGCCTGCTATGCCACCAGAAGTATAACCGGCGAAGAAAGTAAGGTAGAGAAGCCAGTTTTACTCCGCTGAACTGGCTGAACTGCAGCTCAACTGATGCGATGACGGATGACAACTGCCTATATTCGCACTGTATGTTCAGTCTCAATTTCAAGCGCACCTTCGACATTGCCGTAACCCTGAGTATAACCATCTGACATGCTCTGCGCAGTGTACTGATTGGAGGGAGTTGCACCTGCATAACTACCACTTCCGTTTTGATAGATATGGTCTTGAGAACCCGTGTCGTAGCTATTGTATGGGCTGAGGTCGACTTGATGTTGACTTTGATCATAGGAACTGGAAGGGCCGGTGTCGTAGCCAGCATGAAAGCTGCGGCGTCCACGGCCGAAGCCTCTCCCACGTGGGGTGCCACCTCTGTGATTGTAGGATCTATCGGGTCCTGGTCCACCGGGAGGGCCACCTCTTCTATGGCCACCATCAAAGGCTCCACCACCGTAAGGATGATGACGGTTCATTTCCATTCCTCTCTGTTTAGGGCGAAATCGAGGGATTGTACGAGCACAGAGCGTGCGGGCTTAGCAAACGAAGAGAATTGAAACAGAGAGAAACGTGTGTTGGAGACGACACTGGGGAGAAACTTTCTGGACGATGTAGCTCAGCCTAGGACAAGGAGTAAACGCAGGGAACGATGATGATGGCGGTTTCAAAGCAGGTCGAAGCGGGGCGCAAATTTTGTAATGTGCATACATGCGTGGGAATAAAAGATTACATAAGTCACCGCGAACGCAAGCCACGCTGCGGGTCTTGCACAGCTGCGACACTGCTCAAAACCGGGCGACGAGCTGCCCTACTTCCTTCGACCGCGACCTATGTCAAAACAATTCCAGTTCAAGCTTGTCCTTCTCGGTATGCATTCTCCTCGTTGTCTATCAATGTTTCCTTGTTCATTCTTTTCAGGCGAGTCGGCAGTCGGAAAGTCCAGGTAGAGTATCGCATTTCGTCGTGGATCCGCCTCTCGAGCACCTTGCAACAGCCTGGTTCTTCGTTTCGTCAAGGACCAATTCGACGACTACCGAGAAAGCACTATCGGTGGTATGCCTATTCCCTACCTGATGCCAGACACTCGCAGCTCATCCGCCCTCCTCTAGCCGCGTTCTTGACTCAGACAGTCACCTTAGATGACCAAACGACGGTCAAATTCGAGATCTGGTATGTTCCCGACTCTTGTTGATGTGCCCTAATAGCTGACTACCTTGTAGGGATACTGCAGGTCAGGAACGATACAAGGTGTGTCAACACTTTCAATGGTGTAAAGTGAGGCACTGAATAGTCACTTGCATCCTTTGATAGTCCCTCGTATGTCTTTTCATTTTATGCTCTCGGGGAGAGATTGAGCCGGACTTTGAATACAGGCTCCTATGTACTATCGCAATGCAAATTGTGCAGTGGTAGTATACGATATTACCCAGGCATCATCGCTTGAGAAGGCACGGAACTGGATTAGGGAACTCCAACGTCAGGCCGATCCATCTATAGTAATCGCGCTTTGTGGAAACAAGGCCGACCTTGCTGCACGTCGTCAAGTCACGCAAGAAGAGGCTCAGAAGTACGCAGAGGAAGAAGGTCTGATGTGGAGCGAAACGAGCGCCAAGACTGGAGAAGGTGTGGCAGACATATTTACGGCCATTGGTGTGTACTGTTTTGTTTCCTGTCTCTCACCGCTACTTAGCGACAATAGCCAAGAAACTACCGCTTACTGCACCCCCGTCATCACGGACGGGTGGCCCCCGTGGTGGCGCTGGAGGAGCACGGCAGGGTGTCGATCTCAACAGGCAGGCTGCTTCTCACAGCGGCGAGGCTTGCAACTGCTAGTGGCCAGTCTTCCCTTACTCCATAGTTTTCCTCCCCAGCCTCTACGTAGAGCTGCCCCCACTGTTCATGTAATATAACGTATACTGCAGCATGCTGAACGGGTAATAATAGTAAGGCGAGTGATAACTATGGCGGTACAACTTGAAATCGCAGTCGTGAAGTACTCCATGTTGGTCGCATTGCCTATGGTTACAAATCACCCGCTTGCGTACTTCTAGCACTTCATTCCGATAAATACAAATGCCCGTCGCCTATCTACAAAAATCCGTTCCTCCAAAGACCTCCATGAAACATCAGCCATATTGCCCGTTCCTGGTACCGAATGGCTCGGCTTCTCGCCAACAAGTTCTTGGTCTAATCGATAGCTCGAAGCACATCATCAATAAAGCTGCGTATGGACTCTGTGATGCGAAAACCATACGGCGAGGATTGATGACGCAATAAGGCTGAAACTGCAGCGAGCTGCATCGTGCACGAAGCGACCGAAGAATCCACATCGGCGGCATGTCCTGAGTTAGGGTGGGGTAGTTTGTCGGAGAGCTGCTCGATGTGGTCCAGGTATCCGCGTACGAATGGTACGGATGGTCCCGCCGCCGCGTCTATGATGTCTACAAGGCGGTTTGGCTTATTTTCGACATCTAGCATGTCACGTAGCGTCGCAAGGGTCTGCTTGTGAGCAAATTGTGCCCAAGTGGATCTAAGAGAGGGTAAAGAAGATCTTGACAGCGCCAAGATGATTGCACACAGCGAATCAAAATTTCGAAGGGAATGACATCTCTGACAAATAGTCGGTAAGTTCGCATGTCGCCAAAACATGAGCGGACAATTACCTCAGCGACCCCGATCCAGAAGTCCAGTGTCTCAGTTTGTCGCGTGATGTCGTCATGTGCACGGATGGACTTCGAAACCCACGAAGCGACGTAGTCGTGGACGTCAAAAAAGTGCTGTAACCCTGTACCATCGACGCATTCACGCGCCGCAATCCAGTCAAGACAATCATTCTGACAGATGGTGGCGTATAGAACGTGCATCAGGACACAAAGCTGTTCGGCCATTTGGTGTGGGCCCCGAGTTATGAGGTCAGCTGACTGATCAGGGCCAGTTGAGCGAAAATCTGTTGGCAATTCGAAGGGTCGATCATGGGCTCCATCGCGGGAATGAGTGCTGCTCTGGGAAATGACAAC